>APFE031759915.1:29885-52469 GCA_000404065.3 Pinus taeda | reverse complement strand
TGTGAGAGAAATGACGTGATGCACCAGAGTCAATGTACCAGGCAGAAGATGGAACATGATCTGAAGACCTTTTAGTCACAAAGGCATAGAAGGCAGAATTTGTCTGCTCGGAATGTTTTGCAACATTTGCTGTCTGATGGAGCCCTCCCTGTTTCTTCTGTTCAGAAGCAATCCTTTGTCGGCAAGCTTTCTTTATGTGGCCAAACTTGTGACAATAATTACACTGCACATTTTTCTTTCTAGCAGGATCAAAAGGCTGAGAAGAACCTTTCTGCTGAAAGTACTGAGAGGACTGATATTTGGCTGCAAAAGCATTTTCGAAGGGGGCTGATGCGGCACTACTAACAAACTGTTGTTTCCAACGATCTTGCTGCATGAGTTTGGTACATAAATCTGGAAACTTCAAATCAACATTAATGGCAGTAATGTTGAGTGTTTCTATGAAGTGCTCATAAGATTTTGGTAGACTTTTCAGAGTGATGACTACCATATCTTCTTCCTCCATGGTGCGACCAATGGCTTCGAGCTGATCTCGAATGTCTTTAATCTTGTTGAGATGTTCCTGTAAAGAAATATGTTCGTCCATCATGATGGAGAACAACTGATTTTTGAGAAAGAAAGCTCTGCTCTTGTCAGATGTCTCGTGCAGTTCTTTCAACTGTTGCCAGATCTCAGTAGATGTCTTGCCAGAAGGAATCTGTGGTAACTGATCATCAGCCACAGAGAGCTTGAGAAGCATAATAGCCTCTCGATTTCTATCATCAAACTTATCTTGATCGGTACCAGCTGTACCGGGACGAGTTTCTTTGCCCAAAATGAGTTGATCAAGACGCTTGTATTCAAAGATGGTCTACATTCTTTGTTTCCAGATGTTATAATTGCTGCCATTAAAGCGTTGATTGCCTTCTAACATCAGATTGGTGAGGGAGGCCATCTGTACATTTCTGGAAGACTGATCTGGACAATTTTGCCTCTTAAATCAGATCTTGGCCACCAACTTAAAGAGATAAATGTTGTCAATAGGATCAACCAATAAAAAGAAATAATGCCAAATACTCCAATATGAACAGAGGTGACTCAGCACCTGACAATGACTGATTTCGATCTCTCTTTTGGTGACAAACTCAACCCTTTAATCAGTGGAAAGAGTTAGCTCCACAAAATTCAGCTAACAGTATAGTGAAAAAAAAAAAACGTGAAAACTCCTTGCTGTCAGTGGCAGTCAATACGAATAGGAAGAGACCTGAAAATGTATATATGAGCCAGTCTTTGTACTGCAAATGAAAATAAAACATGGCCTCTTCAAGGTTCACGCTCTGAAACCCTTGGGAGTTACGAATAACACTGATCGATTGAAGGCCCGAGAGCAAAATTTTGGCTGAAAAATATCCGCAGCAGAAGAAACTATAATAGTGAATTGAATTTCTCGGAATAAAGGTTTTGTGCTCGATTGTCGGGCCGAGAAAAAAAAATTGAGCCTGCCCGTGCTTGCTCCGGAAGCCAACTCGAATGAAATACAGCGTAAATTTATTTACGTTATGGCTCAACAGTCGTCTCATCTTCAACGTCTGCTCACGCTCCTGGGTACTGGCTCGACGCAGACTCGGGTTTTGACTATCCGCAGGAATCTCCGCTGACCCACGGAGGCTTGAACCTGGAACCTCTGGGGACCTGAGTCCGCACTTTCAAGGCGATAGTCGATCGCGCTGCCACTCGTAAAATGGTAGACTTCTTTCGATCACCTCATTCCGCTTCTGCTCGGACTGCACAGTTGGCTGTATGCATAGAATGATCTTCGAAGTCCTGAGTTCGGCCTTGGCCCACCAATTTGCGTCAATTGCCGATGGATGAGGGTTAGCTGAAGGGGCAGATTCTTCCGTCAAAATGTCGTTTCCCACTGGGCTTTTACGTGTGAATCGTTGTCACGCACAGCGTCACCGAATCGCTAAAACCTATCACGCACAGCGTCACAGATCGCGTCACCGGAAATTGTGGCTTGTGAGCCCAGCTTGATCAGAAATTCCTACACGAACCACATACATCCTCCAGTACAGCGTGAAAATGGCGATGCTTAATGTCCACTCAATAGAATTTCAAACCGAGGGTAAGAGTCCGGCAAATGAAATACTGGGCGTGCCAGCAATCGTAATCGTAACAGAGCTCAGACTGCGTCACACGCAATCCTCTGGGATCGATGCCAACAGCTGGGATCCGCTCCACTCCAAAAAGAACTGGAATTCGCACCAATTATTTCGAAGAATCCACTTTCTGTATCGAGATAGAAGACTGTAAGCTTTTATCACAGTGAGCAGAGCCGAAGCTAAGACTCAGTGAAGGCTATCTGGCTTACAGAGGGCTCGACCTTAAAAAGGAATGACAGAAAGAACTCAAGAGATTAGGATGCAGAGAGAATAACTGCTCAAGAAATCTCTTTTTCTGGCTCTGATACCATAAAACAGTGCGAAACACGCATATGGAATTCCAAATGAATTGATTGAATTGATTGAGCAACAATACTCAATAATAATACAGAGATATTTACAAAGATAGAAACATCAAGTTTCTATGTAAAGAATCAGTTTCATCTAAGAAACTGCTAAAGGAAGAAAATTAGCAACAGCTAAAAGAATGAGCATTAAACTAAAATAGTATTATTCTAATAGTTGACTCATCAAAAAACATTACAAAATTTATATACAATCATGCATTTGTGCTTCATTTGCTTAGAAAATTCACCAACAACAAGGAGTTGGTGCGCCTCACCATTACATGGTTTGCCACCAATTTCATATCTCTTCAATCGCTCTTGAACTCTATGTGGGATGTGAAGAGAATGTTTCTTTCAGATGAGTGGTGTGCTTTGACATTTAACCGCAAACCAGAGAGAGAGGCCATATGCAAATTAGTTTCATACCAAGAAAACTTCTGGGCGAGAGTGCAGGAGGTGTGCAGCATTACTGAACCTTTGGTAAAGGTTCTTCAATTAGTTAATGTTGACAAGCCCACAATGGGCTACTTGTATGAGGCCATGGGCAAGGCCAAAGAATCCATTCGGGCGTACCATGATGATAAGGGAGATGAGGGGTTTCAGAAACAACTCCTCCTATGGGAAGTGATTGATGAACAATGGAACAACACACTCCATCGTCCCATTCATGCTGCAGGGATCTACCTGAACCCCACATTTTCTTATCCCTGTGGTTTCTTATTTGATGTTGAGATCATGGATGGATTCTGCACCTGTGTTCAGAGGATCGTGCCATCTCTAGCACAACATGTAGAAATCTCCAAAGAAATGGAGATATACAGAATGGCAGGTGGCACATTTAGCTTTGAGATAGTTGTGGTTGATAGAAAGACTAAAATGCCATGTATTTTTTAGTTTGTTTCGAATTTCATTGTCTCTTCAAGTTCATAACTTCATACTTTGCTTCAACTTCAAATTTCATTTTTTTTATTATGTTTATCTTATTTGTAATTTTGTTGTAGATACATGGTGGAGAAGCTATGGTGCCAGTGTACCCCATCTACAAAAGCTTGCCATTCGAATCCTCAGCCAAACATGTAGCTCCTCAAGATGCGAGCGCAATTGGAGTGTATTTGAAAAAATACACAACAAGAAGTGCAACAGGGTAAACTTAAAACTTAAAATATTCCAAATTTCCAATTAATTTTTTGAATTCATTAAATAATATTTTTTTTATAATTATTGTTGTATGATCTTTGTACAGGTTGGAGTCCCAACGACTTAATGACATGGTCTATGTCTACTACAATCTTCGATTGTGGATGAGGCAACTTGAGAGGACACCTGATATGGAGGCCATCTCATTGGATGGGATTGACACCACTGTTGCATGGAGGGTTGAGAACGAGAAGCCTCTCATGGAGTCTGTCGATGATTAGTTAGAGCAAGAGGTAGTCGAAGGCGTAGAGGGGGCGGAGGAAGAGGAGGAGGAGGTGACACCACCCACCCAGGCTACCCCTACCACCAGTAGAAGACGTGGTCTACCTCCTGTAGCTCCTAGTTCTTTAGCTTCTAGATCACAACAGAGTCCACTGCCAACTCCACCAGCATCTACATCTAGAGGAAAAGGGAAAGCTATTGCATTTTCTCGCAAGAGGGGCAGAGGAAATCAGTAGTATTAGTTATTTGGTTCATTTCATTGTATATGACATTATGACTCATGATATGAGATACATTATTATATCTTTTGTTGGTATTTTGAGGCTGAGTTGGGACTCACGAGTCAAGACTTACTATTCAGGACATGATTCACTGTTATGTGTGATGTAGCACTAGAAATGATATTAAACATCTTATATATTAATTCTTTTATCATATTTATGTGTCAATGTATTTATTTTAAGTTGTTGATGCTTTAGATATTAAAAATTTTGAAAAAAATGAATATTTTTGTATTTTCCGATTTTTACAAGACTTTTACGATTTTTTTCGATATTTTCCCCTCGCCAATTTAATCTCGATCACGATGTTCGCAACACTGGTAAATTGCACTTCATCAACCTGTCAAATACAATTCACTTTTGGTCACTATCTTAAAAATCTTACCCTGTGTGAACTATAGATACCTTGCTCGTCCAAAGCTTTTGCCTTTTTATTTTTTTAACAAAGATGTAAAATGACCATTCTGGGAAGGTATTTGAGATATTGGTCATATCGAACATGTTTAGGACTTACATGCATAGTAAAAGTCTCATTTATAAACATTGTTTTAAAAGTCGGCTGGCTGGGAACCGACTCGGCCGAGTTGGTTCGAGCCGGTAAAAAAATTTGCAACCCAGCCTTTGAACCGGTTCGGTCGGTCTTAACCCGACCGGCTCGATCGAGTCCGTATCAACCCAGCCAGGTCACTTCTAGGGGCTAGTGAACCCCCAAAAACGCAATTTTTTTTATTTTTTTTTGTTTTCCCTGAGTTTGGGGGACTCCAAATGGTTTTATGAATTGGTTTGTTGGTCTTTGGGGTCCATTCCCCTCTCCCAAACCCTATCTAATACTATTGATATGCTATTCATGGTAATGTTAAGATTAAGAAGAATGTCACTTTTACTTAAATTTTTAACATTACCATGAAATGGCTCTGGACATTTGAGAGTGGTTCCGGCCTCATTGGATTTCATATGGAGAAAGTACAATTTTAGATTTCATTCAAAATCTAGCAGACTTATCAGTTTTTCAGGATTTCGGGATTGGGGGATTGCAATGTTTCCATTGAATTTTGTCATGTATTAGGGTATGGAACTCATATTTAATCAAGAGCACCAATCCCTCTATGTACCTTGATGTTAGTGACATTGGTTGTTGAACTCCTCTGAGATTCGCTCCCAAACCGGGAGCTTCTGAAAATGTCGCTCCCGCTCCCAAGTAACACTGAGCCAGATGATGTTGGCAACTCTAGCAGTAGCGAGTAGTACTGGTTACAGACTTTTGTTGTAGAGGCCATTTCTAGCCTCCTTGGTTATGTGTTTTTGTTTTGATCTCTATATCATCATCATGTATGTATTAGACAGTGCACTGGGTGCCATTGTGATATAGTGGATATATTCATGAGCCTACTTTGATCATATGTTGTCTTCTATCTATATTCTAATTTCTAATGCTGTGTGTTTGGAAACATGAATGAAAATCTTTAAAATTATGTGTTTTTATAAAATATAAATTAAAATAAAAGAAATATATATATATATATTATATATATATATTATATATATATATATTTGATGTATTTTTTACAACGACCGAGTCATTGAAATCGAGACGGCCGAGTCGATACCGAGTCGGAGTCGACCCTCCGCCGAGTCGGAGTCAGAGTTGGAGTTTTAAAACATTGTTGATAAATTGATGTAATAATGAGGCATTTAAGGTTATAATTAATATAGTAGTTAGTGGTTAGGCATTTGGAAGTTATGTAATATACTCTTCTCCTACTATTAATGAGAAATTCCATGATCTAATTAATGAATGAATCCACTCTTCCGCATTATTATGTGAATTCCTATCCATGTTCATCTGTGTAAAAAGAAAAATTGGGGAGACCAAAGCATGAAATTGAGAAATCTTAATAGGGTAATTCTCATTTTAACACGTCCATTTTGTAGCCAGTGACTTCACTCTTGAGCATCCACCAAAAAATGTGTAATGGCCTGAAAATCAGTGGGGTAATAGAAACTTTCCAAAAACTCATGATGTCATAGACTGTTCAAAATTTGGGCAGCTATGGGATGAATTTCCCATGAGAATCCCCCTTGCCCCAAAGGAAAATTCAAATGGATAAAAGTAGTATTAATATTAATGTGTTGGGCACTCCTCTTATTATTATTAATGTGGAAAGCAATCATTAAAGAAATATATATTTAAATATTATTGAACAAATTCAAATACAAGTATTTCCCTCCTAAACCCTAAGTGGGCTTGACCTCTGAAGGCATCTTGAATTTATATGAAAAGGGGATCGATCCATCTCCAAATGTGGAATTCGATCACACACATCTTCGCTATATACTATGTGATTCGCTCTCCATACAGTGGCTCAATATAAATCTTAAGTGATTAGCATTAACATTGGCTCACATTATTTTATGAGGCTCACATTTTTATATTGGTTCGTTGAATTACTTCTGAGATCGCTCTTTTCTGTGGTTCAGTGATTGTCCCTGTGGCACGCTCTATAACTTATGTGGCTAGCTTTGTTTATTCTTTGTGATCCACATATTTGAGGATTGCTTGCACTCTCTCTATGCATCACGGTCTGCATAGATATATATATATATATATATATAATGGCATCACATGAAAGTGGCACTGCTTGACCATACAACAAGATCGCTTTATCTCTGAGGTGGCATCGCTATACTATACAGTAGCTTGCACAATGACTCTCGCACTTATATACCCGGAAATGACTTTGGCTCCCACACGTCATTGGCACACATTCTATCTTTGTATTATATTCACAGTGGCATCAAGTTACATAGTGGCATCGCATCTCTAAGGCTCACATTACAGTGGCTCATGGATCGTATTATTCACTTTGTGAGTCACACCTATGGCTAGCCCTCGCATTTGTTAGTTTTTGTAGCATCAGAGGTGGTCTAGTGTCGAAACTTTGTGGATAGGCTAAAACACAAGAGTTCTCCATAACCCAAAAATCGTTTTTGGAAATTCCACCTAGAAATATGTCAATTAGATTATTAACCAATTTTTAAATATTTCCAAGTTTAAACTTAGGAAAACCAGTTAATTAATCAGTATTAATTGAGAAAGGTGAGAATTACCTAGAAACTCACACGGATCAATATAGAAATGATCTCGACCATCGATTATGTTTTAATCTTGGTCATTGGAGTCCCAACTAGAGATTATAAGAGGGGATCAATGGGTAGATGGAAAAACACACACTAGTGAGATCGATTTCTTTGGGCAATTCAATTTTCCAGAGAGCAACAACAGTTGCCAGAAGAATTCAAGCTAGAGAAGGGAAGCAAAGACAGAGAGGGGCAGGCACGGTGATACAAAGGAAGTTTTCTAGTTTCGGAGAGGTAGCATCAAGAGGCCGAGTTATTTCAAGTGAGTCTACGCAGAGGTATACGCAAGCAGCATCAGAGGGCAATTCGATTTCGCTTTTGCGAAATTGATTCAGCAACCAGAGGTTGGGAAAGTCTTCAAGAAGCACAGAGGATCATTTCCAACAGCAAAGATAGGCAGAACAACTTGATCAAAGGCAGTTTTGGGGTAAACGTCAAAGGGTCTGCGTAAGCACCGTGCAAAGGCCTACACAAGGGGTTCGGGAGAACAAATTTTTGAAGCCAAGTTGTGCTAGGGTTGCTTGTGTAAGAAAGGAAATTCCCTCAAATAATTTCAAACAGATTTTCTTGTTTTGGATAGCCAGTTTTCAACATCCAAATTGTACTCAGATTATTTCACTGCTGCTTAAAAATAAAAACCCTCAATTGTTGCAACGGTTTTCCCAAGTTGGGTTTTTCCAGGGACTTTAGTCCAAAAATAACAGTGTTAATTTTTTGTGTGTGTGAGTATTTTCTCAATTCCCCGTTTATCTTTCGTGTTATTTTTATTTGGTGAAAATTGTAGTTGTGAATTATTCGTTGTTTGTCGTAGCAAATAAACTGCTAATTAATTTATAGTTAGAAGAATAATTTCTAGTCGCTGCAATATTTAAATTTTGACATGGTATCAGAGGGATTTTGATTAGACAGCAAAGCTTAGAAGCAGAGGAAGAAATATGTTGTTCAGAGGGAGCAGCAAGACGAATTTTTGGAGGTTGCACAGAGCCTAAGCTAGGCAGTGCGAATAGTTGGGTAGTTCGATTTTTCAATGTAGATTGGCATAAAAATTTGGCTTGCCAATTTGAGTGATTCTAATAGGCAGAATGGTAGTTGTAGCTCAGATTTTCGCTGGGCAAATTCATTGTTTGGCGCATAAGGGTTTTGTAGCAATTTGCAATCGCAAAATCATAGCAGAATCAGCGTCGGGTGGAAGAGAAAGTTCACAGACAATGGAAAATTTCTCTCATAGGGTTTTTAGTCTAGAAATTTGTATTTCCAGTGGCAGCCAGCGATAGCTACAAGCAGATTTTCTCACTCGAGAAGGGATTGCGAATAGCATTGTCAGCAACCGAGCAAGTGAAAGAGGAAGTTTCCATTTCAATTTCCGAAATGGCCACAGTTGGTCTTAGAGATCAGGATAGGTTGGAGGGAGCCTACAACTATGTCATTTGGAATGCTAGGACATCCTTTTAGATGAACATGCCTTAAAGACCTAGGTAGAGAACGTTGTGGCAGTACCAATCGATGCAAATCAGCTTTGAGGAATACAAGAGAGATGGCAAAGGCAAAGCGGATGATCTTGGAAGGAGTCCAGGACCATATAATCTTGCATATATCTGGTAAGGACACTACCAAGCAAATGTGGGATGCTCTCACTCAACTATATCAAAATCCTTCCGAGTAGCGGAAGATATTTCTACAAGACAAGTTGAGAAACATCGAAATGCAAAAGGTTGAAGGCATAGATCCCTTCCTCACCATAATTCAAGAAATTTTGGATCAATGTACAGTCATTGGGGAGGCACCTCAACCTACAGAGCTTATGCGTGCGGCCCTAAATAGTGTCTCAAAAGTATGGGAAGCCTTTGTTCAAGACATCTTGGGACGAGACTCATTACTAAGGTGGGGCGGGATATGTTCGAACCTACAACAGGATTAGATGAGGAGAGCTCTAGTCAAGAGCTCCATCAACGGAAGCAATAGCAAGGGTTTGAAGGGTGAGAAGGAAGAGGAGAATGTGGCCCTTACATCATAGGGTCCCAGTCAAGGACAAGGTGAGAAGAAGAAAAACAAGGACCTATATAAGGTCAAGTGCTTCAGGTGTGGCGAGGTTGGCCACTACAGTACCCAGTGTCCTCTCAACAAGGACAAGCGGGAGAAGCAGGACCAGGTAGCAGTGTCCGCAAAGATAGACAAATTATCCTCCAGGTTGGACAAAGATTTCGCCATGTTTGCAGCGATACCTCCAAGAGTGAGGTGGAGCAATATAGAGTTGTAATCCCATAGTTGCAGAGGATGGGCAGGGTCCATTGAGGTGTCTTCCTTGTGGATCATTACCTCGCTACAAGGGACCACATCATTCAATAGCAGGATGGATCAGCGTCAATTGATGCAATCAAATTCTCAAGTGACTGATACAGAATAGTTGCAGTCAGGTGTTGAGGAGTGTAGATCAATGTTGACAGTAGAGCAAGAGGCTCAGTGCAGAGTCAAAAACAATGCAAATTCTTTAGTGGGCAATGCTGAGGCTAATAGCAGTCAGATGCTTAGAGGAAACCATTGTCCAAAGCAACCTTGTCAAATCTACAGTTCTGCTCTCAATCACCAGAAATCAAATCAACCCTAGCCAAAAAGTCAACACTAGTCACTGTCTGGCCAAGCTTCTCCAAAATAGCTTGGTCAAAGGATAAAGGAACTCAGCCTCTCTTGTTGGTCAAAGTCGACGCAAAATAGTCCCAAAACAGTCAGTCAAACTTGGTCAAAGTTTCACTTCTTGTTGTGGTCAATGTTGGCCAACTAGCCCAGAAATCCTCAGTTTCAGTGCTAATTAATGCAGCTCGCCCAAACAGAAAATCTCCAACAAAAATCAGTCAAAGGAAGTCAGATACACCCAAGTCAACACTTGTCAACGCACTGCAATTAGTCTAAAATTCGGCCAATCTGAAACAACTGCTTGTCCCTTCGCACGTGTGAGAGATTCCTTCTATTTTTTATTTGTACGAACCAAAAGAATGAGGAGAGAGAAGATTGCATTGAGTTGATGAGGTGCCAAATGAGGTTGGAGGTCACTCTTATTTATATGAGTGGATGAGGGTCAAAAGACACTTCTCTTGGGCTTCATAAGCCTACACGATGGTGTAGTCGACGTTGACAATTTGCACGAGTGGGTTTCACTTCAAAACCATATTTCTCCTTGTCCAAATTTAGTGATCTTTAGGTCGATTTTCGTCCTCTCGAAAAGTGGGATTCAATGCAATAATTATCTACATAAAATGAGTTGTCCAAAGTGGAATTTGGCCCTAGTTACCAATTTTAACACTGTACCTCAACCGAGGAGAATTCCCCCTGCCAATATCTAAACGTCGATCATCATGCCATCCTGTCATCATGTACCATCTCTGCTTCTCCTCTCAACTCTGCTGAACACTGATATAGATAATGAAGAAGAATCGATCGAGAGTGAGTCATAAGACCTTGCCACTCTCCATTGACAAAGGTCAGTCCACATAACCAAGGGGTAGAACCCCAATCGGACTTAATCAAGTTGTTGAACATCATGCATCCTAAACATAGGGAGCACGACAATACACAATGCGTCCATCTACAGTGCTATGGTCCCTATCCTCTTTTCCCAACTCATTGGCCATATGAGAGGTACTTCCCAAGATTCCTCGACTATATGGGTAGGATGTATGTTGGGGCATCTGCAAGAGAAGCTGAACCAATCATCCTACTCATATGCCATAAGAGAAGGTGAACCACTCATCCTATGCATATATCATCAACTATAGTGAAATGTGAACCACTCACCCTATCCTCTCATGTATCATCATGGGCTATCACAGGGGAATGTGAACCACTCACCTTATGCTCTCATGTCTCATCATGGGGCATCAAAAGGTAAGGTGAACTATACACAACGTACCTATAGGGGAAGGTGAACCACTCACCCAATGGTCGCACATACCTCTAAGAAGTACCCCAAGCCCCCAGGAGCTCCCAGAGCTCAATGCCCAACTCAAGCAAGACCCTCGTGGGAGGGTCCTTCCACGACTCCAAGTCTCTCTCGTAAGGTTAAGAACTTGACCTTCCCCAAGGGCTTCGTGAGGATGTCAGCAACCTGCTCATCAATCCTGATGTGTAGGAGCCTTATTGCTCTGCGTTGTACCATATCTCGAATAAAGTGGTACCTGATATCAATATGCTTAGAGCATCGTGGAACACAGGATTCTCTGAAAGGCGAATCCCACTCTAGTTATTGCAATAGATAACAATGGTATCCAGCACATGCTCAAATAGCTCAGTGAAGAGCTTCCTCAACCAAACAGCTTCACGACAAGCCATACTAGCTGCAATATATTCGGCCTTGGCGATGCTTAGAGTTACTGATTTTCTATTCCTAATCATCTAAGAAATTGAAGCAAATCCCAATGAGAAGAACCATCTTGACATGCTCTTTCTATCCACCACACTACCAACCCAGTGAGCATCAGAATATCGATGTAGCCTCAAATTCTTGGCAGTGTATCTCAGCGCATAGTTGAGTGTGCCACAGAGATATCTCAAGAGATTCTTAGCAACAATCTAATGTATGTGAGGAGGCTTAACCACAAATTGACTCAATGTATTTACAGTGAAGCATATGTTCGGTCCGGAGTTTGCCAAAAACATCACGGCCCCCACAAGTAGTATATATTCAAAGTGATTTGCCAATTCAGGCCCAGCAGCCCTTCCACACAGCTTCTTAAAGTTTAGTTCCATTAGAGTAGTCACAGACTTGCATTCCACCATCCCACATCTTTCTAGCAACATCACAATGTATTTTCCTTGAGAAAGGAAAATCTCACCTACCTTTTGCTAGACCTCCAAGCCTAGGAAGTAATGCATTAGACCTAGGTACTTCATCTCGAATTCGGAAGTCAACTCCCTCTTGCATTGATAAATGAGAGTGTCTGCACCGGTCAGAAAGGTATCATCATCGTAAAAGACTAAAATAAGAGGCATGTCCAACTTAGCTTCTAGTAAACCCCAGCTTCACGTGATAATTGTCAATCCTTTTGTGCCATGACCTAGGAGCTTGCCTTTTGTGCCATGACCTAGGGGCTTGCTTCAACCCATAGAGGGGCTTTCTTTAGCTGACAGACATGTGTCCTTTTGTCTTGTACTTCAAACCCCTGAGGTTGTTCCAAGTAGACTTCCTCTTAAGTGAGCCATGCAAGAAAGCAGTCTTGACGTCCATTTGATGTAGGCTCCATCCTCAATTGACAATGAGAGCAATAATATAGCGGATAGTGGTATATCGAGCAACCAGTGCAAATATTTCATCATAGTCCACTCCTTCCTGTTGAGAGAAGCCACTAGCAACAAACTTGGCCTTTTATTTTCCAGCACTTCCATAAGCTCCATGTTTAATGTTGTAAAGTCATTTTGAGGCGACCACGGACTTCCTTAGGTCTAGGCACCACGTCCCAGACATCATTCTTCATGATTGATTCATCTTCCTCGTTCATCGCATCTTTCCATACTTGGTGCTTTCCAGCTTCTTCGAACGTGTAAGGTTCAGCTTGAACAATAATACTCATGGCAACCAAGTACCCTTGACACATGTTCGGCTTCTTACTTTAACGAAATATCCCTCTTGGAACAATATGTCTTTTAGCATCTTCGAGAGTATCTTTGAGCCATAGAGGTCTTTTCCTTAAGGTAGAGAAATCGCCAGAAGGTGGATCAACGGTATCCATCAGGCCATCTACATTAGGCATAGGATCATCTATCGAAGGTTCATCTTGTGTTTTTTAGCGAGGCCATCATCGTCCTTGCTTGAAATAAGGAGATCTTTGGCTTTCCCAAGGGCAGTGTCTTCATCAACAGTAATGTCACAGCGTACTTCCACATCTCTTTACCTTTGCCAAAATATGTGTGGAAATAGAGCTAAGCAAATGGCTTCTAGATCACATCATATTGAAGCATAACAATTTGCAGTGGTCTCAAGTTTTGGACTATGAAAACACGGCATTCAGATATCATGAATGTTTTCAAACAAGTCACCTACAGAATTTTGTCCTTGTTGAAAAATGGTAGCAAGAGAGTCTCAATTTGATTTTGCCTTCGTCAACTTGAGAAATTTTGAATTTCCACATCCGCAAACAACTTGAATGCAATTAACTTGTGTGACATGGATCTTGTCACTCAATTATTTCAGTAAATTCGAGTTAAAGGGCTTGGAGTTTAGTTAAGCATGTGTGATTGCTTTATTTTAGTAATCCAGTTCAGTTATATCCAGTTGAATTCGGTTAAACTAGTTCTAACAATTGGAGGTGTTGAGAAATCTAGGGCAGCTTAGTTAGGGCATTTAAATTTGATTTCTTTTTAACGGTGATAGATGTTTGTGATCTTCTTATTAAGTTCTTCTTCTTCTTTTAGTTATTATTATCTCTTTGATCATCAAACAGCTATCAAGACATGAAAAACACATAGACACTAGACGTAGGCACTCAGCCAAGGAAAAACGCCCCAGGAGGGGAGAACCCAGTCAAACTCTTCCTTCAGTAGATTCAAATCAAAGTGTACATCCCCTTCCAAAAAAATGATTGAAGTATATTATAGTAGGTTTTGAAGAATCTCACATGTCCATCTGTTGGTGAATCACGACACTCCTTAAGAACTTTGGTTTCAAATTTCAAAGTGGGACTTGTTAGATTTATCCCTTATACCAAAGGATGTCATTCCTCCATTAGAGTTTTGAATTTTGAATAGGACTATTAATAAGGTTACATGTTTCTAGATTCTTCGCGTATTCACTTCAAATTTCATCTAATTGTTCTGACACTATAGTTGAAACTTGAGATTGCAAATAATAATGGAACTTCATCTTTTCAAGATAGAGCATCAGTGGCAACAATGTCTTTACCCTTCTTATGACGATTTCTAAATCAAAGGTGGTTATTTTATCCAACCATTTTTGTTGTTCTATTGAAAGTGATCTCTCTTGAGGAAGCTACTATAGGCTATTATGATTTGTACATATCAAGAATTTGCTTCCTAGAAGATATTGTCACCATTGGGTTTAAGGCATGCATAATAGAAAGCATCTCTTTATCATATGTTGATTTCAAGTGCTCCCTCTTATTTAGCTTTTTGCTCTCAAAAGTTATGGGATGACCATCTTGCATTAACACGGCTCTTAATTCGTACCTAGAGGCATCAAAGGCTTTGAAAAATCAAGAGTTGATAATATAGATGCTAATGACGGAACTTCTTTTAATATTTCAAAACATTGTTTGGCTTGATCACCCCACATGAACAATTTTTTCTTTAAATGATTTATTAGAGGAGCAATTATGTGGGCATAGTTTCGAAGGAATCTTCAATAGTATCCAGTCAACCCAAAAAATCCTCTTAATTTGGAGATGTTAATTAGTTTAAGCCGATCTTTTATTGCCTTGATCTTATTAGGATCTACCTTTACTCCTTGGGATAATACATATCTGAGGTACTTTATTTCTTTTCCAAAGGTGCATTTGGACATCTTTGCATAAAACTAACTTTTTCTACTATAGTGGGAACTTGTTCGAGGTGTTGAAGATGCTACTTCCATGTTTTACTATAGACTAAAATATCATCAAAGAAAACTAAAACAAACTTCCTTAAGTATGGTTGGAATACCGCATTCATAGTAGCCTAGAAGATCGTTGGAGCATTAGTTAACCCAAAAGGCATTACTTTAAATTCGTAATGACCTTCATGAGCTCGAAAAGTGGTTTTCGTGATGTCCTATAATCTTATTCTGATTTGGAAGTATCCAGTTTTTAAGTCTAAATTTTGAGAATATTTGGCTCCATGGAGTTCATCTAAAATTTCATTTATGAAGGGAATATGGAACTTGTTCTTAATCGTTATCTTGTTCAATCCTCTATAATCTATGCATAGTCTAAACAGTCCATCCTTCTTTCAGACTAGAACATAAGGGCTTCTATTTTTTGTGGCGATACTACATTTTAAGAGGTCTTGGACTATTCTTTCGATTTCAATTTTCTGATGATGTGGATATTTATATGGCTTGATGTTGATGGGGTTTGATCCTGACTTGACTTCGACAATGTGCGCACTCTCTCTTTCAAGAGATTTGACTTCAATAATGTGCTCAACCTCTCTTTCAGGAGGCATCTACAGGGGATTTCTTGGAATCTTTCTTGTGTTTTTTAATTAAGTCCTGAATCTTAGGTGATTCAACACTAATCAATTTTGAAGCCAACATTTTCATCTGATGACATTGCCCCATATATGTTGTTGCCCTTTTCAGATCAACTTCACCATCTGTTGGGATGATAAAATATGATTTTGAGGTGGTTAAAAACCATGTAACTTAAATTTTTGTCCTCATCTAAACTTTATATATTTTTTTATGGTTGGCAAAGTAAGTGCCTAAGGTTTGTCGCCATTAGACACCTAGGATCACATCCACTCCTCCAAGCAGTACAGTGTAAAATGGAGATGCTAAATTGTAGTCTTAATCAGCAATTTAACCTTATGGCATTTTCCTACTCCTTTGATTCTCCTTCCGTCTATGACCATCACTTTCATATTAGGTATTGGATATGTTAAAATGTTCAGTCTTTTTGCAAGATTTGTATCAACAAAATTGTGAGTACTTCATATATATGTTAGAACCATTACATTGTTCTTTCTATATAACAATTTAACTTTAAGGTTTGGAGTTCGGTGATTCCTGTCATGGCTGACAGTGATACCTGCGGAACATTTTCATTGTTTGTTTATGGGGAAAATAATTGAGAATCCTCAACTTCATCTATGTCTGATTCTTCACTATCTGAATCATGTCTTGCTTCACATTTATATAAGTTCTTGGTATCATTTCCTTAAAACATGTGTCTGGGGTCCCATTTTCCCCCACTATGTTTACATTTGCCTTCTTTTATTATTTGCACCTCCAAATTAGATTTTTATCCTCCTCTTTGATGTGGTGGAAGGTATTTTCTATTCTCCATGTTAGAAGTTTGGGGAATCCTTTGTCTTGAATATATTCTTTCAACTTTCAACAACGATATTCTTCCAAATTTCTTTACTGCAGCTTTTACTTTTCATATCACTTCTTTCATAGATGTAATACCATGAAGCTTATGTTCATTCTGGAGATATGGTTTAAGTCCAATGATGTATGATTGAATAAGCATTTTTCTGATAATTTGGGTACTTCGTGTAGCTAGTGTTTCTCATTCTCTAGTATACTCATCCAAACTTCCCTTTTGTTATAGTCTAGTGAGTTTCGCAAAGACTTCTTCTTCCTCCATACTCGGGAATAGTTTAAAGAAATCGTCTCTGAATTTACTCCAACTAGTCGCATATGCTAACTCCTTCCACCACATATACCAATTATATTCATTGCCTTCAAGTTGCATGGATGCATGCTTAAATTTCTCATCATCGTTATCGATATTGTAAATCTCAAAATACTTCTCTACATTGTTGAACCATGCTACACAGTGTTTCTCATTACCGTCAAATTTTGACCACTCAAGCTTTTCTCTTCGTTGGTATGTGACAATCGATTGATTGTATGAGGGAATTTGGTTTTAAATCATCATATTTTGAAAATTTGGTATGTTGTTTTGTGGATAGTATGGTAGATGAATGCAGAGACTCAGGAATGTGATGTGAGCTTAATGAGTTCAAAGTGTTTGAAGAGTCTTGTTGTTTGGTGGCGGCATTATTTTTTGATTTAATGATCTGGCTCAACATACCCATCATTTAATTGTGATTCTGGTCAACCAAGTTTTGTAGATCTGCTTGGTCCTTCTAAATGGCTCTATAATATTGTGTGAGTTGATTCTCTAAACTCTCTTGTTTGCCTATAGCTTCGCAAATTCCTTGTCATTCTAAATGAACTCTTCTCAAAATCGTCAAATCTTTTATTAAATTCGCTCATAGTCATTGTTCAAGTAACTGTTAGTGAGTTTTGTTCTATTTTGACTTGTTTCCTTAATTATTATTATTATTATTATTATTATTATTATTTATTTTTAACTAAATATTATTTAATTAATAATTATTTATAACTACAATTAATAATATATTATAAGCTATACTTATTATTTTATATTTAAACTTATGTAAATAATAACTATTGAAACAAAGGGGCATTGTTGGACATGGAGAGAAGAACGGTGGGCATGGACGTGGACGGGAAACAAAAGGGTGGTGATTTGACGGGTCACAGGGGGGTAGCACAAAATATGTGGGAAAAGCGATGGTGACAGGGGGGTAGCACAAAATACGTGGGAAAAGCGATGGTGACTGTGTAGGGGTGTGATGTTCAAGTTTTTGAGGAAAGAAAAGCAGCCGACAGCGACAGCAAACTATGTGATGACAGGGGAGGAAAAGAAGCTATGTAGTGTTTGGAACGACACGACAGTCCAAGGGTTATAATGGTGGTTAAAATGACAGGACACAGTAGTAGTCATGGCAATAATTGCGCAACAGGAACAAATTGGACATGGGACATGGTTGAACCAACTAATTTGGTGGTCAACAAATAAGGAATGGTTACTATACTAACACGAAATCGTACAGTAGAAATGCCAATACGAATGTCGATACAAATATTAGTGGTGAGGCCAGATTTGCTAGCTCTAATACCATATGCTACAACAAGATATATATATATATATATATAACAACGATGATGACTTTTACAATGAACGCCCCTAGCTTAAATATAGTCTCTAGTGCCTTTACAAGAGGAGCCATGATCTTTAATCCTGCTCCCTCTGCCAAATTAATATTTATTAAACTTTGTATACATATAGAATCAAAATGCCAAACACATTGGATCCAATATGGGAGTATGGTCTACCATATGAGGGTCACAATATAATGAGGTTGAATTGCAAGTTATGTGATATGGAAATGTTTGGCAGAATCAACCATTTGAAATACTACCTTGCCAAAATAGCAAGGAATGAAGTGAGGATTTGGACGGCATCCACCCTAGAAATTTGTCCACATTGCAAACTAATCCATTTTTAAAATGCATAAGAAGAGAGATCAAAAGCAAAAAGCAACGCTTAAGCCCACAAATAGATCTACAACTTCTCAGGAGTGAGGGAAATCCAATCCTCGAGCTCATATTGAACAACATTTGACCCCTCAACATCTTCACCTTCTATTCAATCAATGGTGAAATCGTGGAAGGAGTAGGCTAATAAAATTGCGGAAAAAAATTTCTATTAAGTGGCATACCTTCAACATTGCCAAGAACAACCCATTCTACCATTCCATGCTTGAAGTTGGTGCCATTATTGTTCCAAGCTAAAAAGGGCCTTCTAATAATGAATTGGGAGGGCATCTCCTTCAAGGGGAAAAGGCTAGTTGCACAAGGAGATTGGCTAAGCTGAAAGAATTATGGGAGATCACAAGCTCCACAATTATGTCAGACAATTAGACAAATGGGAAGGTCAAGTCCATTGTGAATTTCTTGGTTGACTGTCCCAAGGGGACAATATTTATCAAATCTATTGATTCATCTACATACGTTAGAGATGCATAGTTATTATGTGAGTTATTGCATAACTTCATCCAAGAGATGGGTCCACACTATGTTGTCCAAGTCATTATGAACAATGTTGCTAACTATGTTGTCATTGGCAAGTTGCTCATGGAGAGGTATCGAACCTTATATTGAGCTCCTTATGCTGCCCATTGCATCAATTTGATATTAGAGGACATGGGCAAAATTCCTTGAATCAAGGAAATTATTGAATCAACAAGGATTGTTACAAAATATATTTACAATCATACATTTGTTCTAACACTCATGAGATAGTTCACAAGGGGAGCGAGGTGTTGGTTCATCTTGCTTGTTACCCACCACTAGGGGGTGACCCTTATAGGAGAATTTTTCTCCTAAATTTGTCTTCAGTCGGCAACCACCAACCCCTTGCAACCACCAGATAGCTCAATGTGCCACGTGAGCCAGCCATTATGTGCCCTCGCCCATCTGTTATGATTGTATGTTTGAAGGTGGGCCTTCCAACCCTAAGGGTATGGCATTCCATTATGAAATTGGGTGTTTTTGCTTGCTTATCTTAGACACATTTGGACATGGATTAGTGGGGGGATTCAGCAGAAAGAATGGGATTGTTATGTACTCTTGTTCCTTTGCCCAACTTGGTGGTTAATCTTGTATCCCAGTCCTGTGGAGTCTCCTTTACTGGCTACTAGCTTTAGGAGTGTCACTACTTTTGGAAACCCCGATCTTAGTTGTGTGGTCCTACTTCTCGGCACCATATACATCACTCCCCTCCACTCACTATAATCCCTTTTTACACTTTTCCCATCGTGGTGCACATTTGTCCATTGGGTACAAAAGGATTTAGCCTCCCCCTCCCCTTGTCCACACTTTGGGACGGGCTTAGAGCAATGCGTCGGAAGATGATGTAGCTAAAAAGAAAGTTAAAAGCATAATTTGGCCACTTACAACAACAAATGTACCATAAAATTCAAAAGATGGCTAATACATACAAATTTAGCACGTGAGAAAAAAGCCAAACATTAGCTCTGCCCACTACCATTATGGCCATCAACCTAGTTCCTAGGGCCCCCATGAGTGCTCCTTACATCATTTAGGAACCCATTATTGTTCCAACCCCTGGTGGGCAACGAATTCCCAACCTAAAGGGGATATTCATTGCTTTATCATATGCATCATGCTCTCATTCCCTAAATCCCTGAGCAGTTAAGAAAAAAGAAAAACCAATAAAAGATAAAAGGCATATGAAGAAGGGTGGAAAAACAAAAGTCGAGAAAACTCATGTACCACAATCACTCCCACTTGCATCTATACACCCATGTGTGGGCTTCCCTTAATATAGCTACCCTTATACCATGGCATGTGGCTTGGAGCCTTCCCTACCGCCCCACTTTGTTCCACCATTATTTCATATGACACGTGCCATTTAACAAATGTACCACAAACCTGCCACTCCCTTAGGGGTTGAAACAACCTAATACAGTCATTTATTAACCTCTATTCTTGAACAAGGGAACACATGTACCTTCTGAAGCCCATTTGGAAGGCATGCCAACTATGAAGTGTCCACCTTTACACTTGGTTTGCAAGCTTTTTTACTCAAATTGCACTAATGAATTATTGTACTATAAGGTGAGGAGACGCATTGAATCTTATACAGGATTGTAGGTGGGTCTTCATCTTGGGCTTGGCCTCCCTATATGAGATCCAAGCCCTCCAGAGGGCCATGATGGCACTTGTAGAGTGAGCGTTGAAAGACATGGGCCTCCACCACAATAGAGCATTGATTGCCATTGCAAGGGTTTCTTCAACACCTCATATTACTTGCTCATGCCCTATAGTCATATAGAGATGATGATGCACTTGGACCACGTTGCTTAGTTGTCCACATACTTGTACTTGATACTTAGAACCTAATCCAGAGCCCAAACAAAGTTTTGTCTCATTCGAAGAGACATGGGAGGGTTTGCATCATCATTCTAGCCCTTATTGATGGAGCATCGACATGTTTGATCCAGTTAGATATCCATGAGACCATTCATTGTGCCCCTCAGCCACTTGGGAGCACCACAAATGTTTTGCTTTGAAACCAAGGGGCCACCCCTTAGGTCATCATTTTGGGAGCCCTCCTCTTCATCGTGGCACATAAAGGACTTATCTTGGCCTTCCAACAGCTCTTTGCACCACTACTCTATCATTTTAGCCTCATTAGGAAGGCTTGTTTTGTACTTATGAGCTATTTGGTTGGCTTGTCACCAATGGGATTGTTATTTTGCACATTAAAATTATTTTAGGGGCTCATTAGGCTAATTAGACTAAATCAAACTCATTATGGCTCATCTAAATAGAAGATGAGCCTCATTTGTATCTCATCATCATTTGGGTTGGGATTTATATTGTAAAAAGAATTTGGACCTGCAATTGATGGACGAAATTGGATGTTGTTGAAGCACTTTGATGTTTGATTTTCACTATTCTTGTCTTGGAGCTTCTAATTGCAATTATGATACATGGATATACTCACATTTCTTTGTAAGTGTACTTTTGATGTTATATCTTTGTCTTATTACATGTCTAATGTATGGAATGTCTTATCATGATCTTGTTTATAAAGTGTTGCATGCATTACTCATCAAGAAATGTGAATGAATGTTCCTAGAGGCTTGTGTTGTCTTGCAAACCTTGAAACTCAATCATCTCTTGCCAAATGAAGTGTAAATTCCTTTGCCATTGGGTAGCTACCTAATTAGGGTTAGTGAAAAGATGCATTGGACTCCTTGATAGAGCAAAGTTCATCATAGTTCATCTTGACTCCATTTCTCCCAATTGTCAAGGCACTCGGTCCTAATCTTGGTTGATCAACCTCTAAAAAAATTGTTTTCCTTCCCTAGAAGACCAACTATGGCCTAGTGCAAATTGCATTAATGCGCTGGAGTTTCTTCTAAGTGTCCTCAAAATTTGAAGCAAATATCGTGGCTAGATTGAAAGAAACCTTGAGCCCTAGCTCCAACATCAACTTTGCCCCTAGGCTTCTTTGGTTAGTGGCATTCTAAGGTCATTTGCTTTCGAAAACTCATTGGCAGTTAATCACCCTTTGACCTCTCTCATCCTTGCTTGACCTAGGTATCCCATTGAAAGTTATTCCTCTTGTAATTTTACAAACCCTAGGCTTGGCTTGAATCCCCCTAGGTCTCTTTTGTGGTCCCAAATCATTGTATGATTGTTATCTTACATAACCATGAGAGAGTATTCCTTGTACTTAGTATCCTTCCTCCTAGGTCTAAGCCTCCTCATAAGCCTTTCTTGGAGAGCCATTACCTTGCTTTTGAAGCAACCAAGCCAATATCTGAGTCTCTCCTCTGAATGGGCTTTGGAAATCACACCATACTTGACCAATAACCCTATAATCCTTGTGATTTCTCTTATACCAGGACTCCTCCCATTGGCAAAAGCCCGTAAAGAGCAGGGGACACTGACTGAGGTGACAGTGGGTCTTTGCCCCATTGTTGTCAATTGGACTAGTAGTTGTCCTTTAAGTACCCCTCCTAAGACCCCTACTAAATTGTGTGGCAATAGTGCTATCCAATGTTGTTAAAAGCGCGATCGGGATTAAATCGGTGCGGGGAAAGAATCGGAAAAATCGGGAAAAAAGTGGAAAAAATCGGGAAAAAATCATTTGGTACAAAAATATTCATTTTTTTTCATTTTTTTTCAATTTTTTTAATATCTAA
>APFE031759915.1:615-20940 GCA_000404065.3 Pinus taeda | reverse complement strand
ATTGAACCGATAGATGGCTGTGAACCAGGTGTGGTTCGAGGAACAAAAAATGATGATGCAGCTACCGGATTGGCTGATGCTGCAGTAGAACCAGCGCCACTTGGCCCACTTCCTTCAGCTGACCTTTTTAGTTACCATTTGAGTTCTTCTTTGGCCTCTCTAGTCTGCTCTAATTCTCCCAATGCTCTCATGGCTCTTTGGATAAGTTCAGCATTTGTATTTGTACAAGGCCCCACATCATGTCCAGGGATTTGTGCAAGGTGATACTTCAACCTATACACCCCCCCTGCTTATCTCCTTTCCACACAACTTGCAACTCAAGTTTTGTCTATCATTCGGAGCATGAGGCACACCATATTCCTAGAAAGGATCCAATTTCCTTGGCATGTTTGTTTTTGAACTTTGAATTTGCAAACCTATGGGAAAATATTATAAGGATTAGGAAATATGAATTTAGGATTACAATTTAGCATTTGCCATTTACAAAATTACAAGTTACAAATTTCCAAAACCCAAAGTTCCAAACTTCCAAACCCAAGTTACCCAACCAAATGGCAAATGCCAAAAACAATGAAAATCAAAAAACATAAACAATGTTTAAAAAAATGAAAACAAAAAAAAAAAAAAAAATTTGGTTCCCATAGTCATACCAAGTTACCCATCCCAAATCAATGAAGAAATACAATTTTTTTTAAAAAACAATGAAAACAAAAGAAAAATGGTGCCCATATGAAGTTTCCCAACCAAAAACAATGAAAAACATAGAAAAACAAAGTTTTTAAACAATGAAAACAAAAAAAAATTAATCTACATACCGTTTCTATGGAGAAATCGGTGGTCTACTCTTGAATTCGTCCTCCAAGCACTTAGATTCGGTCACAATGACACAAACCCTCTTCACCTGCTCTCTTCGACACTTCCTTCTCCTCCCGCGCGCGCCCACTGTGCAAATGACCCAAAATTTCATATTAAATCGCGCTGCCTCCGCCTCCTGCGCTTTTTTCCCAAAAAAAAGCGCGCTTTTTTCGAAAAAAAACATGATTTTTTTTAATAAACGCGCTTTTTTCCCAAAAAAATCGGCAAAAAAAAATTTGCCCGCTTTTTTCCTATAAAAATCGCGATTAAATTGGGCTAGGGAAAAACTCGCGCGATTTAATCGCGCTTTTAACAACACTGGTGCTATCACGTGTTTCATGACTAGCTTCATTTCTTCTCAATCTCTCCACAATATTATGTTGGAGTTGCAAAGGATGTTTCTCTTAGATGAGTGGAATGCTTGTGTCTATAGCACTAAAGTGGATGGGAAAGAGACTTGGAAAAAAATGTGGATGGGACAGTCGTATTGCAACCTATGAGACACAATCAGAGCTTTTGGTTGGGTGTGGAGTTGTGTGCTATCAACAATGTTATTGAAACCGGACTAGAACTAGTGAAACCAGTTGGTCCAATTGTTTTGGGGCCTAAACCTGATTGACCAATGGCACAAAACCAAAAAAGGTTGGTTCAATACCAAACCAACCCTTTTTCACTAAACTGGTTGGTTTTGTGCCATCTGTCCAGGGATTTGTGCAAGGTGATACTTCAACCTATACACCCCCCGCATATCTCCTTTCCACACAACTTGCAAGTCAAGTTTTGTCTATCATTCGGAGCATTAGGCACACCATATTCCCAAAAAGGTTCCTTGGCATGTTTGTTTTTGAACTTTGAACTTGAAGTTGCAAACCTATGGGAAAATATTATAAGGATTAGGAAATATGAATTTAGGATTACAATTTAGCATTTGCCATTTACAAAATTACAGGTTAAAGATTTCCAAAATCCAAAGTTCCAAACTTCCAAACCCAAGTTACCCAACCAAATGGCAAATGCCAAAAACAATGAAAATCAAAAAACATAAACAATGTTTAAAAAAATGAAAACAAAAAAAAAAAAAAATTGGTTCCCATAGTCATACCAAGTTACCCATCCCAAATCAATGAAGAAATACAAATTTTTTTTAAAAAACAATGAAAACAAAAGAAAAATGGTGCCCATATGAAGTTTCCCAACCAAAAACAATGAAAAACATAGAAAAACAAAGTTTTTAAACAATGAAAACAAAAAAAATTAATCTACATACCGTTTCTATGGAGAAATCGGTGGTCTCCTCTTGAATTCGTCCTCCAAGCACTTAGATTCGGTCACAATGACACAAACCCTCTTCACCTGCTCCCTCCAACACTTCCTTCTCCTCCCGCGCGCGCCCACTGTGCAAATGACACAAAAAAACCCAAAATTTCATATTAAATTGCGCTGCCTCCGCCTCTTGTGCTTTTTCCCAAAAAAGCGCTTTTTTCGAAAAAAACATGATTTTTTTAAAAAGCGCGCTTTTTCCCAAAAAAACCGGCAAAAAAAAATTAGCCCGATTTTTTCCTATAAAAATCGCGATTAAATTGGGCTAGGGAAAAACTCAAAAAATCGCGATTTAATCGCGCTTTTAACAACACTGGTGCTATCACATGTTTCATGACTAGCTTCATTTCTTCTCAATCCCTCCACAATATTATGTTGGAGTTGCAAAGGATGTTTCTCTTAGATGAGTGGAATGCTTGTGTCTATAGCACTAAAGTGGATGGGAAAGAGACTTGGAAAAAAATGTGGATGGGAAAGTCGTATTGCAACCTATGAGACACAATCAGAGCTTTTGGTTGGGTGTGGAGTTGTGTGCTATCAACAATGTTATTGAAACCGGACTAGAACTAGTGAAACCAGTTGGTCCAATTGTTTTGGGGCCTAAACCTAATTGACCAATGGCACAAAACCAAAAAAGGTTGGTTCAATACCAAACCAACCCTTTTTCACTAAACTGGTTGGTTTTGTATAGTGCAACCAAAGACCCTCCAAATGCAATTTTTTTTAAGAAAACAATAATTTATGAACGGGGCAGCCTAATATCCAAACCTAGGGCCCTACTAATACCACCTAATTAATGGTAATGTTAAATTTTTAACGTAAAATTGTTAAAATTGGCAACTAGGGCCAAATTCCTCTTTGTGCAGCTCCTATGAAGAAAATAATTGTCGCATTGAATTCCACTTTTCGAGAGGACCAAAATCGACCTAAAGATCATCAAATTTGGTCAAAGAAAGATATGTTCTTGAAATTAATCCCACACATGTGCTAATTCTCAAGGTCGACTTAGGGTAAATTATTCAAGTGGAACCTCTCTCCAAATCCTATAAGGAAGTAACCTCCATCTTTATTTAGCACATCTTATCACACATTTCTCTCTCTGAAATGGTCGGAGAAGGAAGGATAGCTCCAGCGAAGAAGGAAGGGACAATTTGACGCCTTGTTTGGGTTGCCTAATGGGCCGAGTTCCTTAGGCTAGAAGTCGAGCCTTTTAAAGGCAAATTTGGGCTTATATGAGGATTGTTTTGGGCTCTTTTATCTCCTACCATAGATCCGAGCTATCATGGAGGTTGACCGTAAGCATAAGGAGGGTTTGGGTGTGAGTTTGTGGTGTGAAAACCCTCCCCTTGGTGGGCCACATCCTCAAAGATCCTACCTCGTGCTAGTCGCAGGCATTATCTTGTTGAACAGAGGGAAGAGAGGATAATCATATACCCAGGTTGACCGCAAACACATACTGATGATGGCAGGTTGTCATGAAGGTTTGTTTGTGGGTTGTATGAAGTGTAGACTTGTACTAGAGAAAGGACAGATTGACTTGAAGAGAGGCCGCAACAGAAGGATGTTTTGGAAGTGTTTGTGAGGGTTGTTGCAATATGTCGCAAGCCCTAACCAGGAGCAAACTTGTACTAGAGAAAGGACAGATTGACTTGAAGAGAGTCCGCAACAGAAGGATGTTTTGGAAGTGTTTGTGAGGGTTGTTGCAGTATGTCGCAAGCCCTAACCAGGAGCAGCAAAGTCATGTGCAGAAATTATATGATTTGCAAGCAACCCTAATCAGACCAAGCCTCTTCAGCGGTATGACATCAGGAACAACTTGACTACTCCATAATTTCAATTGTGATTGGACCATCTATTGATCTACTTGAAGAGAGGTTGCAGCAAAAGGATGGTTTGGAAGTGCTTGTGACGGTTGTTGCAGTATGTCACAAGCCCTAACCAAGAGCAGCAAAGGCATGTGCAGAAAAGATATGATTTGCAAGCAACCCTAACCAGATCAAGCCTCTTCAACTGTATGACATCAGGAACAACTCGACTGCTCCATAATTTCAATTGTGATTGGACCACCTATTGATCTAAGGGTTGTGCCTCTGGATGTTCAAATTGGCAAGTCAATCTTGACTTTTTTATTGTACTCTCTCTCTCTCTCTCTCTCTCTCTCTCTGTTGAACATTTGATTCTAATAATAAGAAGAATTGGTCAAGGGTTTTTCCCCATCTTGGAGTTTTTCCTTGGCTTATGCGATATTCTTGTGTTCTCTTGTCTTGGCTTGTCTTCAACATTTTCCATTTATGTTCTTTCTTTAGTTACTATCAATGTGATAATGATTTACGTGATTGCTAATGAAAATAAAATGGATCGAATAATTGGGCTAATATGGAACTTTGAAGTAACTGTCCTAAGCAAAAAACATGTTAAAATTTAACAAAAATTAACTTTCTCCATTATATTTCAATTTCTTCCTTCTACTTAAACTTTTAACATTACCATTACTTGACTTAAGATGTTTAAAAGTGGTTTTTATATGGAGAAAACAGATTTTTAGATCCGATTCAAAACCTAATGGACTTGAACTAGCATTTAATCAAAACCACCAAGCCCTGTATGTACCTTGGTGTTAGTGGCATTGATTGTCGAACTCCTCTATCATGACCCTAGTAAAAATGTACCCATCACTCAAACAAAATCTCAATTTGACATGTGAAGCTTTTTCTATGTTATTTTAATGCCCAGAAGATGATATCGATGGTGAGGATACCAATATGGAACTTTCAAGTAACTGTTCTAAGCAAAAAACATGTTAAAATTTAACAAAAATTGACTTTCTCTGTTATATTTCAATTTCTTCCTTCTACTTAAACTTTTAACGCTACCTTAAGATGTTTAAGAGTGGTTTTTATATGGAGAAAGCAAAATTTTAGATCTGAGTCAAAACCCAAAGGACTAATGGACTTGAACTAGCATTTAATCAAGACCACCAAGCCCTGTATGTACCTTAATGTTAGTGGCACCGACTGTCAAACTCCTCTATCATGACCCTAGTAAAATGTACCCATCACTCAAACAAAATATCAATTTGACATGTGAAGCTTTTTCTATGTTATTTTAATGCCCAGAAGATGATATTGATGGTGAGGATACCAATATGGAACTTTCAAGTAACTGTCCTAAGAAAAGAACATGTTAAAATTTAACAAAAATTGACTTTCTCCGCTATATGTCAATTTCTTCCTTCTACCTAAACTTTTAACATTACCATTACTTGACTTAAGATGTTTAAGAGTGGTTTTTATATGGAGAAAGCAGAATCTTAGATCCGAGTCAAAACCCAATGGACTTGAACTAGCATTTAATCAAGACCACCAAGCCCTGTATGTACCTTGATGTTAGTGGCACTGATTGTCGAACTCCTCTATCATGACCCTAGTAAAAATGTACCCGTCACTCAAACAAAATCTCAATTTGACATGTGAAGCTTTTTCTATGTTATTTTAATGCCCAGAAAATGATATTGATGGTGAGGATACTAATATAGGCAATGACTTTAATGATATGTAGGTATTTGTTGGAGAATATTTTTTTTGACACTAGAGGCCATATAGAGCCTCTTTCTTGTTGTGTTTTTGGTTCATAATTTATTGCATTAAGTGCTATTTTAGTTATATGCACTCTTGCTATATTAAGGAGAACTTCTGATAACACTGCTCTGAGTGATTGGATGTCCAAGACCAGTAATTTGGGAGTTCAGGGATTTATAAAATTCTGGAACTCAAGGATTCAAAAATTCAAAAAGTTCTACCCTCACAAGGGTGATAAGAAAGCTTGATGGAGTACTTGGAAGATTCCAGCACTGCAGAGGAAAGAATCTGTTTCACAAAGTTTTCTTTGTTGTCAATCAAGTTTTAATAGTTAATATTGTAACG
The DNA here is from genome assembly GCA_000404065.3 of Pinus taeda. Lineage (NCBI taxonomy): Eukaryota > Viridiplantae > Streptophyta > Pinopsida > Pinales > Pinaceae > Pinus > Pinus taeda. The sequence goes on along the minus strand of APFE031759915.1, from coordinate 14,842 downwards.
TTAAGAGAACGTGTTGCAGTATAGCACTGCAATACAATATTCAATGTAACAAAATAATGTACTATAAATGATCTTTTTATAGTAAGAGCTATGATATTAGGAGTTCAAATAATAAATATTATTAAGTCCTAATGTTCGTTATAAGGCAGCTATAGAAGTAAATTATACATGGCATGTAGAAAACAAAAAGAAATGCCAAATTATTTGATGACTGCATTCATAACGTTTAACTCCTTTATCTCTCGTTTATGTACATTTGATGTCCAAAATCAACAGAATGTATGGAAATATCCTATTCAAACAGAGTGAGACACAAAAATATCATATTCGAGAAAAGTGACCACAACTAGGAGTTTCATGTTGCTAATAGGACATACATACAAAGCTTCTGACAGATTTATTTATATGGTTTTTGGAGAAGTGGTACCTAAGAAACTAACTGAGAATAAATATAAGCAGAGTTTATGAAACATTAAATACCAACTAAGATTTCATGCTGATTGGAAGTCGTGCCTTTCTGAGAGTTAAAAACTATATAACAGAAAATCACAAAACATTTTTCTCATCAATTCTCTGCATAATCAAATCCATCCACCAAAATCTCAACAGACCATAAAATATAGTTGTTCATTCTAGCTACTGACATAAATATACACTAAACACAAAAAAGGATGTGTGAGTACTCACAAGTCCCTTGAACCATCTATTACTTTCCTGCAAAATAGCAGACAACGTAATACTGTAAGCAAATTAATCAAACAAGGGAGTTATTTACCAAGAAAACAAAGACAGAATCATGGATCCTACCACTTCTGGCTTCTTTGTAATCTCAATTATCTCACGACCAGATATTTTTTGCTTGTTCTGTTCCATTAGCTGTGGTGTTGTCCGAGTCAATCCCTCTGAAGCCTTAACAGAATTGTCCTCCACTTTGGCCTTCCTGACAAGTTTTTTTTCAGTACCTGAGACTTCTTTCTTGGAATCAATTTTTCTTTTTGAAACATCTTCCAACCCGTCCCTTTTAAGTCCTGTGACCCCATCTTCTTCCTCATCAGAGTCAACTGTATATCTTGCCCTCTTGATGGGCTTCTTTTCTTCTCTGAATGAATCACGTCTAATATTTTTTCTCTCACCAGTTCCTACTTCAGGTCGTATAGATTCTTTTGTAACATCTTCTTTGGAATTCATTTTTGATGGCACTTCTGAGTTTTTTTTCCCACCAGTTCCTAATTCTAATCCTGCAGTTTTTTTTGCGCCATCTTCTTCAATGCCCACTTTTGAAGGCATTTCTGGTTTTTCTATTTCATCTGTTTTTAGTACTTCTGTCTCATCCTTTCTAACCTCTTCCTTAGGAGTCTCATCCTTTTCCATTTTCAATCGTGGAGCATCTGGCACATCATCCCCTTTTGAAGTTTCCATGCCATCCTCTTTTGGAGATTTCAGCACACCATCCTCTTTTGGAGTCTCTGTCACAACACCCTCTTTAACTGGTAAACTAGACAACATATCTTTATTTTCTACATCTCTATTATTTAGCTCATCCTTTAAAATCACATTCCCTGTTTTTCCCCTCTCATCTCCATTAGCCATGAATTTGTCTGCCAAAACTTTATTTGTTCCATTTAGAAGCTGACTGACTGGTGGACCGGCCTTATTAACCCAAGCATGCTTGTTGAAAATGAAATCACCTGCAAAAAGAATTTTAGTTTAGTGAGTATTCACTATATACCCATGCCCATCACATATAACAAGTAGAACATTCAAGAATGGAATCTTAAAATTCAGCTAGCAGTTTCTTAACATCAAAACATGCAAACCTTCCATATCGCCAAAGTCTTCTGATACAGTATAGTTGCCTACATCAAAGAACCGATAAAAAAAGTAATCTGCATCATTCAAGTCTTCTTCTGTGGGTTGTGGATTCCGTGCATCTTTGGATGTGCAAAGGACTTTGCACTTCCCAATAATGACCTCCTATAAAAAGTAAATAATTTCAATGGTTAAGCTAATCAGCCTTGACAGATATCAGATGTTCATCCCAAAATGAATGCCACAACATCACATACACAAATTATGATTTAATCATCAATATACGTCCCATCCACTCATTAAACAAACTACACCCAAGAATGTCTAACTGTCCAAAGGACAAGAAAATTCATGGTGAGTAACTTTGACGAGGCATCCTCAAAATTGTTACATACAAAGGTCATAATTAGAATTAGGCGTACATTATAGTCAACATTGTCATGTAAGAATGTCATGATAAATGACTTAGGTATAGAGTCCTTGTAATAAAATAAAGTAACATAACTTAGTAAATAATAAACTATTAGATAAGTAAGTATTCCAGAGATTTGTAACAAACTTCTTGCTATCCTACTATGTATTGAGACAATGGACCATTCAATAATAATGAAAAAGCTCTTTGTTATTTTCTGGTGTGTATTTCCCTGTCCACATTTTATGTGCCTAATCAGATATGGTATCTGAGCCACAATGAGGATAAACGGGTAGAGAGCCTAGGGACCACAACTGAATCAGATACGGTATCTGAGCCACAATGAGGAGAAATGAGTGGAGAACCTAGGGACCACAACTGATCAGAAATGGACTGAGGAACTGCAAACACACAAGCAAGACAAAAGAACATACAAGTCAAACAAGTGAGATTAGAAAATATACAGGTTACATGAATGAAATAGAAGGAAAACACAAGTCAACTAAACAATATGATCAAGCCGTCTGCACAATCCAGCCCCTGAGAATGACTCGCTGGCACCTTCTGAAAATCTTCCAGCCTCTACAACTAAATCGACCCTCTGTCTAGCCAAATCGAACTCTGCCTCTGAAGCTTTTGTGCAATCTCACTAAGGAAACTAAACCCTCCTGTAGCTAACTCTCTAAATCTGGAAAAACTTTCCTCCAGACTCACTGCCCCTCACTCTCAATGCTTCCTTCTTTGACTTTCCAACAACTGTTGCTGCTCTCTGGAAATCAAACTGCCCAAGGAAATCGAACTCCACAAGTGTGTTCTCCATCTACCCATCAACTTCTTCTTTTAATCCTCTGCTCAACCTCCAACAGCAAAGATTAAAACTTAATCAAGAGCCCAGTTTATCCGTGTGAGTTTCTAGATGATTCACACCTTATCTCAATTAATACTGATTAATTAACCACTTTTCCTAAGTTTAAACTTGGAAAATAATTAAAAATAGGCTAATAATCTAATTGAGACACTTCTAGGTGGAATTTCCAAAAATGATTTTTGGGTTATGGAGGGCTCCTGTGTTTTAGCCTCTCCACAAAGTTTCGAGGCTAGAACACCTCTGATGCTACAGAAACTAACAAATGTCCTCTAATCTCATAGTATAGGGGGCACCTAAAATTGAGATGTTTCTGTTTTTGGCTCTCGTAGGTGCCACATTTGGTAGACCCTATCCAATTGTGGTATATGGTGGTCTATCTCAATCTAGAGTCTATGATAACCAACTTGAGATTGTTCCAACAAAGTTCTTGAGCCAGTGCATCCAATATCTACATGTGTAAGGTAGGCGAACTATGATGCTACAGCTCCAAAAAGTGCTCTAGGTAGAAGATCATCTTCGAGCCCGGGCTCATCAAAGGTGAGGTCAAGTAACATTAATGTAGAATCTGTAAATATTGGACTAATTTAGTGTTTGTTGAGTCAACAAAAGATGGCTCGAGACATCAAGGGAGAAAATGAATGGGAAGAGGTGTTATGGGGAGATATTTAGCGATTAAAGAAGACGAGATGTGTCGGATAACCAATCTCAAGCACATCTTGAGGGGGGCTTCGAGGCCTGATCCTCCAAGGAGCAAAGAGCAAGGTAGGGGTACCTCTCTCTCCAAAGATACAACTCTACAAATGAAAAAAAAAAAAAAAACCTTGAGGCGAAATGGGTGGACATCAAACTCTCCCTAAATAATGGGTTGTGGAACGATCCACTTATAGCAAATGACGCAATTGAGAGGCAATGTCTATACTCTCTCCAAGTTGACCCAATCTGTCTACAACAAGCTCGACCCCCAAACTTTGAAACCATAAAGAACTATGGGTCTAAAAATTTCATCTACAAGTTTAGACAATATGTCCTAGAATTCACTCTGGAAAAGTTGTCTTTCAATAATGACCAAGGAACCATATCATTTATTGAGTCAAAGCGGGAGATGCGCTACACTTCTCAACACTCCCTCTTAGCAAGAAAGGGATTTTAAACCACCCCTATCCTGCACCTGTGGAATTTGAACTTCCCTCTCAACAAAGCCTTTGTCACGATGTCAACCTCTTGTTCCTCTGTCGAAATGTATTGTAGCATCATTATCCTCCTCTACACACAATCTCGTAAATGATGATACCGGATATCTATATACTTGAATCGATCGTGAAAACCCGGATTCTCGTAGACTTTGAAACCATAAAGAACTATGGGTCTAAAAATTTCATCCACCAGTTTAGACAATATGTCCTAGAATTCACTCTGGAAAAGTTGTCTTTCAATAATGACCAAGGAACCATATCATTTATTGAGTCAAGGTGGGAGATGCGCTACACTTCTCAACACTCCCTCTTAGCAAGAAAGGGATTTTAAATCACCCCTATCCTGCACCTGTGGAATTTGAACTTCCCTCTCAACAAAGCCTTTGTCACGATGTCAACCTCTTGTTCCTCTGTCGAAATGTATTGTAGCATCATTATCCTCCTCTACACACAATCTCATAAATGATGATACCAGATATCTATATACTTGAATCAATCGTGAAAACCCGGATTCTCATAGAGCTTAATGTAACTCTTATTATCACAATAGATCACAGGGTAATGTAACTCTTATTATCACAATAGATCACAGTAGGATCCATGTCCTGACCAAACAGAGCCAGAAGTATCTTACTCATTCAAATCGCCTCACATGTTGCTTGATTTGCAGCCATGTATTCAACTTTTGTCGAGTTGAGCGCCACAAACCTCTGCTTCCTATTGTACAAGGAAATTGTTGCAGACCCAACTCTGAAAATTCCACCTGATTTACTCTTTCAGTTGGATGGACTCCCTGCCCAATCTACATCTATGAAGCCACACAGCTTCACTCCCTTTGTCTGTTTGTACCATAATCCATACTGGGTAGTGCCTTTAAGGCACCATAAAACATGCTTTGTTGCCTTGCAATACAATTTGGTCGACCTAACCATAGCTTGGCTCAGCTAGTTGACTACATAGCACATATTTGGTCATGTGTTCACAATATACATCAGTGAACCCACTAGCTACGAATTAATGGTAGCATCAACCTCTTCCCCTGAAATGGCATTCTCATTCCTCCAGTCGGTCACTAGAGGTGTCTTTATGGGCTTACAACTCTCCATGTGAAATCTCTACAGTGTCTTGGTGGTATACTTGCCTTGAAACACAATAAATTCCCCATCACCTTGCCATACTTCCAGCATGAGGAAGCAATGCATGGGACCCATGTCTTTCATCTCAAATTCCCTTGCAAGGTCCTCCTTGCAAGAGTTGATCAGTTGCTCATAACCTGTCAATATTAAATCATCAACATATAAAACAATGATAAGCAATTTACCTTCTACCAAAATACGATAGAGGTTTGCATCCGCTTCACTTTTGGTGAAGCCCAATCCAGTGAGGTAATTATCGATCCAAGTGTACCAAGCTTGGGGTGCTTGTTTGAGACCGTACAAAGCTCACATGAGTCTGCACACATTAGACTCCTGATCAAATGTCTCAAAACCTTTTGGTTGCTTGATGTACACTTCATCCTCAATAACACCATTGAGAAATGTTGTTTTCTACATCCATCTAGTGGATCTTCCACCTCATCTGCGCAGCCAGTGCAAAAATTGATCTAATGGATGAATACCTTACAAACAATTCCCTCAACTTTAGAGAATCCTTTGGCCACAAATATGGCCTTGTACTTCTCTATGCTTATGTTTGTTGCATGCTTAACCTTGAAGATCCATCTCAAACCCACAATTGATTTATCATGTCGGTCTTGGGACCACTTCCCAAACACTATTCTTCTTAACGGATTCATACCCTTTCACCATTGCATCAACCCAAACTAGTTCCTCAACTGCTTCCTCAAAAGAGGATGGCTTGGTCTCTATAAGCTCAGTCATTAGAGCCATGTAGCCAGTGTATCTCTCAAGTGACCTCCTTTGCCTACGCAAATTTGAAGGAGCTCCCACATTCTCCCTCACAACTTGCACCAATCTATCAACTTCCTTGGCTATTTTTCTACCTTCTCTGGATGGTTCTGCTCGAGTGGACATCTCCACTCTACCTCCTCTCTAATCCTCCATTTGTGGTTGCGCCACAATTTCTTGAGGCTCCTCCTTTGGAGCTAAAAGCTTCTCTTCTGGTTGGATCTGAAGCTCCCTCTCAAGAGAACATCTCATTGCTTTCTCCTCGTCAAACTTTAAATTCAATTGTACAAATGTCATTCTAAGGGAAGGTAAGTACACCCGTTAATTGTGTGGAGTTTAGGAGTAACCCACGAAAACTCCCAACTTTGTTGTTGGCTCAAGTTTCTTCCTCGAATCTTTGGAGACATGGCAATAAACAGATGCTCCAAAAGTGCTGAAGTGAGACACATCCGGCTTTCTCCTCGAGAAAGCCTCCTCCAGTGTAATCATACCAAGAATCCGATGAGGACTCTGGTTCTGCAAGTAAATTGTTGTGTTATGTGCGTCTGCCCACAAATGCAGTGGCAAGCCATGGTCATGTCGCATATCTCTCACAGCTCCTACAATGCTCTGGTTCTTCCTCTCAGCTACCCCATTCTGTTGAGGGTTGTAGGGTGTTGTGAGTTCTCTTTCAATGCCTTATTTCGCACCGAAATCCTTGAAGTCATTCGAAACACTCACCTCCATTGTCGCTCCTGAGAGCCTTCACCTTCTTATTGGTCTCTTTCTCAACTAGTGCCTTGAATTCTACAAAATTTGAGAATGTCCCATCCTTCTTCTGCATCAAGAAGATCTAGCACTTCCATGAGAAATCATCAATAAAAATAACATAATACTTATGTCTAGCAATGGAGGATGTCAAGAATTGTCTACAAACATCAAAGTGGACTCTCTTCAAGACTACATGTGTTTTACTATCTCGATCATGGAATGTGGATTTCACTTACTCCCCCAAGGTACAACCCTTGCAGACATCCCACTGCTCAAGTGATCCTTCAAGGAGGCCAGTGGTTATTTGTTGCATAATTTTTAAGGCACCATGATGCGAATGGCCCAATCTCTTGTGCCAGAGCTCACTGACATCGTGATTCTGCACTTTCTTTGTCTTACTGCTTAAAGCAGCACAATCTTCCACGTCAAGTTTGTATAGGTTTTTCACACGAACAGTGATCTGCTTCACCTATCTAGTAGCTATGTGCCTCAAAACAGCTTTACCTTTACTGAAAATTACATCATAGACGCGGTCTTCCAATATTGCTACAGAGATGACGTTCTTCTTTAGGCCTAGAACAAACATGACATCTTTGAGGCGAAGAGGGGATCCCTACTCCCTCTTAAAGGTTATTGTACCAATCCAATGGAACTGTACCTTCCATCATCCCCAAGCTCAATATGCATTTGGAGATCTTTCTCCTTTATGTCACTGAAAAACTCTCTACACCTTGTCATATGGAATGATGCACCTGAGTCCAAGTACCAACACTCCCCATCACAGTGTTGGCCATGCATGCCATAAGGCTTTAGTCTAGCTCGAATTGTGAAGCCAATGTTTCACCTGTTGCTCCTCCTAAGTTATTTTTGCTAGATTTTTTGTGTGGACACTGTGGCATGTAGTGCCTGAATTCATGACAATTGAAGCATTTTATTTTGGACAAGTCCTTCTTGCCCCCTTTGTTGGATTTTGGTTTGGTTTGAGATCTCTTCCCTTTGCCCTTCTTGCCCTTTCCAACCAATGCAAAATTATCTTCATCCTCTCCCTTTGATGAACTTCCATCTCTGGTATTTCGCCTAATCTCTTCTTGTACCCAATCAGACCATTATCGTTCCCAATTTTGTAGTTTCTCCCTTCCATTCACTGAGTCCTAGTAGTTATGCTAGCTTTCGGGAAGGTCGAGAATAGCTAGGTTCACCGGGTCATCTTCTACAACATTCACACCAACCCCTCCAAGCTCATCCCAAACTTGTGTAAACCTAGTGAGATACTGCAGAATAGTATCATTCTTTTACATCTTGATGTTTCGAAGTTCGTCTTTGAGGGTCAGTTTTCTATGGTCACTGTTATTCTCGAATAGCTATGTCAGTGCCTTCCACATTGCGAACAGAGTTTCTTTGCCATGGAGATTTGAGACAATGTGATCTCGCACTCCCTCAAAGATTATTCTCCTCGCCTTGGCTACATCTTTCTTCAATTGGGCTGCGTTCTGAGCATTAGTTGATCCTCGTTTTGGAATGCTTATCTTGACATATTCCAGCAATCCATTATCATCAAGCACTGCCTCCATGTGATCCTTCCAGGCAATAAAATTCAAGCTACTTTCCAAGGCATACTCTAATCTCAATCCGTTGAAGGTCATTCTCCCAACCCAGAAGAAATCCTACTACACTGAAGCTACAAATTTGAACCTCCTAAGGAACAACTTTGAAATTCTTGTTCTAAAGTGAATCCTGGTCTGATACCATGTAGGAATATCGTGATGGAATTGCAACTGCTCAAGAAATTTAATCTAAATCAAGAGACACAATTCTACTCTATTGCTCTGCAAAAATTAATTCACAATTTAGAAGAACATTTGCAAACATGCATCAATCACATACACAAGCACACCGATTTATCTAGGGGAAACCAACTAGTAAAAACCCCTTAAGTCTGCTCGCATTAATCAGATGAATAGAGAATGTATTATGATTACTTACTTGCTCTGAGCTCAACTTGCAAGTGAATAACCTTTATCTATGCTTAATGAGAAGCTCTGCCCTAGACTTTGTCAATTCCTGCCTCCACCTGAGCTCTTATTTCCTTGCGCAAATCCTGAGGAATTAGGCCCCTATGTTTTTGGAATTTTCCTCCAATTGATTGCAAAATTCCCAAGGTTGGATCTCAAACTACATATAACACCTGTACACTCAAGACTAGTCTACAACTAATGTTACACTACCTTGGAATCTCCACCACGGCTGGGGAACTCAAACTATCTACATGCACTAGCTATTTTTTATTGATTAATCAATTAACTAGATGATCAGTGAGTAAGACTGATGTCTGACTGCACAACAGTTAGAACTAGTTTCACTGAATACAACTAGAAATAATCGAACCGGATTCCTACAAATTAGCAATCACACATGCATAACTAAACTCCAAGCCCTCTAACTCGAATTTACTGAGCTAACTAAGTGACAAGAACCATGTCACCTCACTTAATTGCCTCAAAGTTGTTCGTTGATGTAGAAATTCAAATTTTCTCAATTTGACCGAGGCAAAGTGAAATTGAGACTTTCTTGATACACTTCTCAACATAAAATGAGCCCTAGTGAATTGCACCCCTAGGTAGGGGTCAGTTGTTGTGATATCAATCTCGACATCTTGATAGTATAAATGTAAGTCTATAAGAAATTTTTTTGATAATTGAAGACCAAAACCTTCGTTTTACCCAAGTTGATCGTCAATGACTCAATTGTAAGCTAGACAATGCATCGATCTATCATTGCAAACCCTCAGGGGTGGAAACCAACAAGGCCATGTCATAGGAAAAAAGGAGAAGCGAAATCGAAACCTGTTGTAGAAGATATCTTTCCCCCTATGGTACTTTGGATGAAATTGGAGAAGTCATTTGCCATCCCGAGTCATTCCAAAACTGACTCATACAGTCTCACAATGGCTTCCGAGAGGGTCTCAAATATGTGAATATCACAGAGCCTTTGAAACAATGCCTCCCTCAAAACTATGTCAAATGCTTTCCTGGAGTCTACAAAGAAACTATAGACTTTCAAAAAGCTATGACAGGGCAAGTTATTGTTTACATATGAGGCTTTGACTAAGGCATCCATACAGTAGACATCGAGCTGTTATAGGAGATAAAGAGCATTGTTACAACAGATACAAAAGTGCGCTACAGTAGCCAAATGCCCTAGAACATGCCTTTTCGAAGACGCATTTCTAGTAATGAATGTTAATAGGCATGCAGACCCAATGGTACAGAGATGCAGAAATAAAGTGTTTTGTAGACTAAGCCAAAATACACAGACTGAGCCAATGTATAGTTGAATTTCAGGAAGAGCCAACATAGGGCCAAGTGAATCAAAGAACATACGATATCAACAAAAATCTAGGCGAATGTGTGCAAAGCCCAAGCCAACTTGGCCCAGAAGAAAAATGAGCAACTAAAGCCAACCTAACCAACCAACCGATGTAAATGGTGTATCAAGGATGACATGCAAGTCTACATCTGCATTTAATTTTTTTTCTCAAGACAATTACTTATGAATTTAAATCTCAGTTTTATAACTTGAGGCATTGAACAAAGCCACAGTTGATGTTATTTGACTTTGCATAGTAAGCCTAACATATATCTTGTTACAAAATTTATTAAGAATTTAGAACAAAAACTATGCTTTCTGTTTTTGTTAGGTGAAGAATAAAGACTTCAAGAAAAGGTTAGTGTGCAAGTTCATTTGAGAGGTAAGAGAAAGGTTGCTTGGAAGCAGGAGGGGAAGCGGAAACTGGAGCAACAATTTTCAGAAGCCTCCGGTCCGGGTCAGTAGCAAATTGGGAGCGAATTATATATATATTTATATATACATATATATTTATTTATTTATTTATTTATTTATTTACATTCTTTAATCCATATATGTACACAAAAGCATGTAAAATGATGAATTAGTTATAAAAAGCATAAAAATATGGATTAAACCATATAACATCAATCATCTAGTAGTTATAATCTTCATGAACCACATGTCCACAAATTACAAGTTCTCATTTATATAGCATGTAAGGATGCATATAACAAAAATAGTAGAGTGCAATCCATCTTTGAATCGAAAATACATCAACAAACAAGCTCTAGATGGCCTCTAGCATCCAAAAAAATCATGCTACAACAAACACCTACATATCATCAAAATCATTGCCTATCATGGGATCTGTCGATAATATCACCCTCTAAGCATTAACATAAGATAGAAAAAAGTAGCATGTTAAGTCAAGATTCTGTTAAGGGATGGGTAAATTTTAGTAGGGTCATAAAATAGGAGTTCCACAACCAATGTCACTAACATCAAGGTACATAGAGGGTTTGGTGCTCTTCATTAAATATGAGATTGATGCCCTAGTACATGACAAAATCTAATGGAAACATTGCGTCCCCCTCCTCCCCCCCCCCAATCATGAAAAACCAATAAGTCTGTTGGATTTTCAATAAGATCTAAAATTCTACTTTCTCCATATGAAATCCAACGAGGTCAGAGCCACTCTCAAACATCTTGAGTTAAAAACTTAAGTAAAAATTTAAGTAAAGGATAAAGAAAGATAAAGGATAATGTTAAATGAAAGATAAAAGAAAATGTCACATTTACTTTAAGAATTTAACATTACCATTAATTACATACCAATATTAGGGCCATATGCTTGAATATTAGGCTGCCCCACTCAAAAATTCTTGTTTCTTTGAAAAAGATTTGTGTTGTGAACATCTTTGTGAGAGAAAAAAATTGCGAAGAAAATCTAGGGAACGAAATTTTTTACAGGAGCGCACTTCCAAAAATCACTCCCAAACAGGAGCAATTCAGGAGCATGGTCTTGAGCTTACTCCCTGAGCACTTCCATCTTAAGCGCATTTAGAGTGCGAGAGCGAGGGGGGGCACTCCTCCGCATCAATGTGTGAGGTTGTGAATGTGTGCCATGTAACTGGTTTGGAGAAAAAGTTGCTTTCAATTAGTTGCATTTTGAAGCATAACCCACACTAAGATATTATTTCAACAATAATAGATAATTTGTGGTTGACAAAAAAAAAAGCTAAAAAAAAAAAAGCAATTGCAATGGCTCTTGAAATTGGCTAGCTTGGAAGGTATTTTCGAGTGGAGAAAACCCACAAAAAAAAGAACTTATGGGCGAGGAACCCAAAGTTTAGGGTTTTGACCCAAAGGAGTTGGCTTGGAACCCAAGACAATGAACTTTATATTCTAATTTATTGTTAAGTGGTGAAGTGGGGTTTCTTGAAGGACATAGAGGGCTCCCAATACACTTAAAGGAAAGGTATATATTGAAAGCTAAAGGAGGCTAATGGCACAACTAGGAAGGAATTCATTTGTGAGCAAGGCAACCCTAGAAGAGGAGGAGGTTGAAGTCTAGCGAGGAGAGGCCGCAACCAAGGAACACTATACGAGATTTCTGTGGAGACTATTTGGAAGGGTGAAGTGCCATAAAGGAGGTCGTGTTAAATTGTAGGAGAGGCAGCCGAGAACTAGTACATGAAAACCAAGCCCTAAATTGAGGCCTACTTTAGCAAAACAGAGGTCGAGGACCAACAACGCTGGCTATGACCTAGAAGGAGCAGTCCGCTTGGGAGATCATATAGGCCAAGACTGAAACAAGCCTATAAAGGGTTCATCGCAACGTGGTTAGGGTTGGCTACAGGGTAAACAAAGAAGTCTCGTGTTGAACAATAGTAGTTAAGGGTTGTTGTAAGGCTAAAGGCGGGTTGGTAAGGCCAACGACAGCTAGGACAAATAGATCGTGAGTCTTAGAAGTATACAGGTAGGTTGTCGAAAGTTGGTCAAGGATAGATCAAGAGGCCAAGCGTCAGAGTTGGGCTAAAGGATCAATTCGTTGGTGGACGTAGTGAGGTCGAGGCTGGTATGGTAGGCCAAAAAAGGACCAGTTGTTGTTGCACATGATTAAAGGGTTCATAGAGCTAAAGCACACAGACCATGGACTAAAGGAGTATGCCCAGGTAAGTAATTTGTTGATTGGTGATTTATGGTGGGCTAGTTAAGCCCTAGTAGTACTACAGTTGTGTGATTTGATAATTGTAGTTGCATTTGTATGTGGGCAAATGAGAGCCTAAAGGAATTGGTCGAAGTAAAGACTTGTATTATAGCAGTGTACAGGGGTTTGTAAAGGGCCATGTTCCCTAGTAAGGGAGCCCTATGGTTTTCTTATTGAAGGACTAATAAGGTACATGTTTTGGGGCATAAATACTGTGTACTGTTATTGATCTCATTTTTGCTATATTACACTCTGCAAAGTTGCTTAATGTTAGGCATCTCTAGTGTGTTTATGTTCTTAGCTAAGGCATAAACCAGACCTAAGGTGCATGGTGTTAATTTTTCATCAATTGTTCTATGCTACAACTATTACTTTAACAATATGCAATAACATCTAATTTAACAATTTTTATTTCTTCAATTTAACCAATGACAATAGGACAAAAGTAGATAGAACAATTATTATAATGCACAATAAAAGACAGCAAAGAGACAAGAGACACAATATTTGGTCAATGATCAAGGAAAAACCCCACTAGGGGGAAAAACCTTGCAAATCTTCTTCTATTAGATTGTCTTCAAATGTTTGGCATAGAGAGTACATCATCCAAGAGTCAGAGTCAAACATTGACTAGCCAATATCCAATGTCCATATCCAATATCCAAATATGCCAAGAATCTATCCAAAATAGAGACAAGAGAGAGAGAGAGAGAGAGCCAACAAAAGTCAATTGTAATTCTGTTCATGTCAATAGCATTCAACAACAGTGCAGTCAACCCTAACAAGTCAAGTCAGCAGCAATCAAACCATAGACAAATTTGCTCCAATTTAATTCGGTCAAATCCCAGTAAATGCAACCTCTTTTGATGGCCAAGGATATCAAAATAGCTCCAAAAACATTGGTCAAACTTGGTCAGAGGAGAGAGAAAATGTATAGCTCTATTTTGCAATCAAACTTGTACTCAACAACAGTGAAATTCCTCAAAATGCATCGGTCTTAGTGCATTGACCTTGGTCAACGCTAATCAAGCTTAAACTACAAAAAAGTCAACACAGGTCAAAGGCAGTCTCTTCTACGATCAAACCTGTATTCAACAACAATCAAATTCCTCAAAATGCTGTTAGGATATTCCGACACATAGGAATAGTTAAGTTCAACTTGGTCTAGTATAGAGTTAGGTTAAAGTTAGGTAAAGTGTGTTTCTTTACCGTTGTACATTTTGTAACTTA
>APFE031759913.1:0-14464 GCA_000404065.3 Pinus taeda | reverse complement strand
GGTTCTCATAGTTATATTAGAATTGCTATGAACCATTGTTCCCTCATGTCATTTGCTGCATTATAATCTATTAGGCCATATATACACTATCGATTCATTTATAAGCAAAAACATGATGAGAGCCATACATAGTTGATGTCATAAAATATAAATATAACTAGCATAATAGGAATAGAATTACCATAAACATATCAGCCATCAAAATCCACATATACATCAATAAATTTACACATAAAAATCAAGGGAATGAATTTCTCATTAATGAATGCAATGAACCAACCGGAGATGGGACTACCACATTCCACCCGACCATAGAATGGTTGAGCTAAGTCTGTTTTTAGCCATTCACCCCCATTCCATGTTCCAAAAATGAATGTGGTACTTAAACCAAAAGAACCAACTAGGTAATATCGAGGCTAAACCACCTAGCCCTCATCAATAGAAACCTGGCTTTACCGTAATCCATCATGGATCACTAGGCCAACATAATGAACACATCATAAAAGGCTTTACCATGATCTCTACCAAATCACTAAGCCAAACAGGCATGGATGCCACTGGAATTCTCCACCTACACCGTGAGGAATTTTCCTATCTTCTAGTCTCTCAAGATTTCCTACAATCCAAACTCAGATCATTAGGCCCTAAACTGAGACCCACTCTCCAGACTTTATCACATATCCCAAACTCGTGATTACTAGGCCTAATAGGGAGAAAACCACCTCTTGTCTTTACAGTATATCCATCCATTCACCGACAATGATTCCTAGGCCCACGGAGGCAACAAAATCCTGGCTTTACCACAACCCACAATATGGCTTAGGGGTCATTAGGCCGGTGGTTTTACCATGATCAACAGTTTGGTTCAGGTACCATTAGGCCATGTGCTCTATCATTCAGAGATCCACCCCGCTAAGATTTGAATCCATCCGAAAATCCATCTCAACGAAGACATGAGAACTCCATCACACCATAGCTATCCAAAAATGGAAAGGCTAGGTTGAAAACACTGTTACATCTAGAAAAACCCATTCCATGATAGAAAATAACCACATGCAATGACATGCATGTCAAATCTAGCAAGGAAAATGCACATGCATGTTAATCCCTGCAATGAAGCATGATGTAGTTGCTTGATCCTACCTTTCCCTACTTGATCTTTTCTTCCTCTTGCCTTCTTTTCCTTTTCTGCTCCAATGCCAAAATTGCTCCAAGAAACTCCAAGTGTCCAAGAGTATCATAGAGAGAGAGAGAGAATAATGAGAGAGATCCAAAGCTAAACTGACAAAAAGTTACCAACTGATCCTCATAAGCCTTTTTATGAATGAGGCCTCTATTTTCTTCATTTTCCATTATTTTCCTTCAATTTCCTCCTCACATGCAACCTATGACCTTTCACCTCCCTTTTGTCCTAATTTCCATTATTTTCATAAATAATTGGGCCAAAAATTCCATTTTGACTTTCCAAAGCCTTAGCCATTGCCTTTTCCAATTTCCTTAGCCATAAACAACAAAATGAACACCCACTAAGATGTCTTGACCAACAATTTAGCTTGGAATAAGTGTCCCATTAACTGTGGTTATTATTTTTAACTTTATCACCTGGAATTTTCACCAAGGTTGTTACAAAAATTAGGGGAATTTTGAGGACTAAAATGGGTCTCCTAAGGAAATTATAAAATAATAGTGGAAATAATAAAATAAGATTATATTACATCATCAAATTTTAGTGGGGAAAAAGAAAAAGAAAAAAATCAACTCGTATTTTCAACTTATCTCCCTATGGGTTTACTCAAATTTCGAGCAGCAACACTAGTTGGATGAAGAATTTGATTCCTCATCCAAGGAGCACCCATGTTGCATACTTTCGATGGACCCTACTACATGAAAAATGATAAATAAATGAAAAATGTGATTTCAATCATGATTTTTCATGTATTTCTCATTTTTCATGTAGCAAGGTCCATCAAAAGTATGCAACATGGGTACTCCTTAGATGAGTAATTAAATTTTTCATCCAACGAGTACCCCCCTCGAAATTTGAGTAAAACCTTAGGCATATAATCATAGCATAGTAACATTATGACATAATCATAATAACATGACACCCATACCACATAGTGGAGCTTTATAACAGCTCATGGCAGTATTCACATCCATACACATATATACATATAGCAACATCATCAAAAGGTATACCAAAACATATACCAAGTCATATACCAAAGCATATATCAAAACATATACTAAACACCATATCTAAGCATATATCAAAATATCATATTAAATCATATACCAAAACATCATAAAGAATATACCAAACCACCATAAAGCATATACCAAACCACCATATTGAAGTTGCTTTGCCTTAATCAGAAAACAAGGAAGGATACGTAGCTCGCATCTGATCCAAAATCTCCCATGTAGCTTCATCTAGCCCAAAGTGCTTCCATTGCACTTTAACTTGCTCGAATGCTTGGCTCCAGAACATGAGCACCATTTTCTAAAATACACACTGAGGCTCCGATTGGAATTCTCCATCTGGTTCTACCTGTAATACAGACCAGTCAATCACATTGTCAACATCCTTAACATACTTCTTAAGAAAACACACATGGAAAACATCATGGACTTTCACTGTCGGAGGCACTGCAAGTCAATAGGCTACTAGCCCAATCCTCTCAATCATACTAAAGGGTACACAAAACCGTGGTGCCAGATTAACACATGATCCAATCCGCAAGGAGCTCTTCTTCAATTTGATGCACAAGTACAAATGTTCCCCAACCTATATTTCCTTGAACAATATGTTCCGATCTCCATAAATTTTCTCCCTATCCTGTGTTACCTTTAGATTCTTCTTGATCACCTTCATTTCCTATTCCATGTCTACCAACATATCTGGTCCAATCAATACCTTACTAATTGGATCACTCCAACTAGTATGAGTGTTACAACTCTGCCCATATAATGCCTAAGAAGGACTCATCATCAATGAATCCTGATAATTATTTTTGTATGTGAACTCTACCAAAGGGAGATAATCTTCCCACTTCCATATTTTATACATCACATACATCCTCAACATGTCCTCCAATATCCTGTTGACCCTCTCTGTCTGCGGATGATAGGTTGTGTTGAAGGCCAACTCTGTGCCCAAACCTGCAAGTAAATCCTTCCAAAACTTGGAAGTGAACTTCATATCCCTGTCTGACATAATATTCTTTGGAAAACCATGCATTCTAACCACATCTCTAATGAATACCTAGGCCACACGCTAGCTGAGAGTGTAGACCTCACTAGAATGAAGTGTGAAAACTTTTATAACGTGTCCACAATGACCATAACGGAATCACGATGTTTCACTTTCTTCGACAATTCTATGATGTAATTTATGGAAATGACCTCCCATTTCCACTCTAGAATCGTGATCAGCCATAACAGTTCACCTAGATTCTTACATCATGATTTCACTCGCTGATAGTCGAAACATCTCACCACCAACTCTGCTACATCCGTCTTTAAATTTGGCCAATAATAAAATATTTTCACCTTTGTAAGTGTCTTCTGATAACTTGGGTGACCTGAATAAGGTTTCACATGAAAGTCCCTCAATATCACCTTCTTGTGCTCACTATTATCTAGTACATATATCATGTCTCGAAAACTAATCAATCCATCTGTTGTAAGATAATAATCTATACCTTGTGCACCTGTGCCTGTACCTATACCTGTACCTATGCCTATACTTGTACTACTACTTGTACTTGTACCACTAGCTATACATGTAACTACAAAAGTACATGTACATGTACTATCACATGTACCTATACAAGCATCCTGTTGCAATCTATGCACAATCTCCATATACGTAACATCCTGCTGACCTACCTACAAGATCCTATCATGTAAGTCTATCCCATAGGAGCTCACAGCTTCCAAGTGATGTACCTATACACGTTTACTAAGAGCATCTACTACCCTATTCTCTTTACCTTCAATCTACCTAATCTTGAAATCAAACTCGTTGATCGTGACAAACCATCTAGCCTGCCTGGTGTTCAAATTCGATTAATCAAACAAATACTTTAACCCAATATGATCACTCATTAGTACAAACCTCCTACCAAGAAGATAGTGTCTCCACATCTTCAATGCATATATGATCGTTCCTAACTCAAGATCATGTGTCGGGTAGTTCTACTCGTGCTTGTTTAGTTTTCATGACTCATAGCATACCACCTCTCCATCATGTATAAAGACTCCACCAAGTCCTCTCTTGCAAGCATTTGTGCATACTACAAACTCTTTGTCTGGATCTGCAATCTGTAGCACTGGTGCATGTGTCAAAAAATGCTTAAGCTGCTCAAAGCTAGCCTCACACTCTTCTCATTAGGGGAGTTTTAAGGTCTAAAATGGGCTTCCTAAGGAAATTATAAAATAATAGTGGAAATAATAAAATAATATTAGATTACATCATCAAATTTTAGGGGGAAAAAGGAAAAAAACTATTTTTCGACTCATATTTTCAACTTCTCACGATGGGTTTACTCAAATTTCGAGCAGAAACACTCATTGGATGCAAAATTTGATTCCTCATCCAAGGAGTACCCATGTTGCATACGTTTGAGGAACCATGCTACACGAAATTATTGGTTTTAAATTTAGATAATATTATTTTTTAAATGTTTTGATTTTTTATATTTGAGACTTTAAAAAGTTTACATTTTAAATTCGATAGTAACTAGTCAAGAGGCATAACCCACATCTGGCAGTTCACTCTGGCATTGATATTTCAACTGTGATGGTTTTACAGTTCATAGATCAATCTGGCATTGATATATTTTTGTAGGTGAATTCTGTAGTGAAGATTAGGTCAGAGACATTAGTCTACGATGAGGCTTAGAGACATTATTTTGTGGTGAAGACTATGGTGAACACTACTCAGAAACATTATTGTTCTATGGTGAATTTTGGGATGAACCTCAACTTAGCTCTGCGATGAAGGTATTAATTCTGTTACAAATCTCGGCTTGACTCCATGGTGATGCTATTGATTATGCAATGAAACCTTAGGAACATGGCTAGAGATTCATTGATTATGCAATGAAGTTGGTTAAATCAATCATTAGGGTTATACTTTGTAGTGAATCCTCGACTTTGCGTGTCTGAGTTTATGGGTCTATAATGAAGCATATGTAATACTTAGCTTTATAGTGAAAGGAACTAGGGTTTGTTTTATGACTTTATAACTATTATATGCAGTCAATTCTTAGCTTTGATTGAGTTCAAGTTGTTGTCTACCTTTCTGCAATTGAGTTCAAGCTACTATCAAGTTCAAACAATGGTCTACCTGGCTTGGCTTTTATATGTTATCTTATAATATATTAAACCTAATATATATTAATGTTGCTATAATATTATCTCATAGTATATTAAACCTAATATATATTAATGTTTTGGGTTGGAGAATTTTAATATAATATAAAATTATCTGTATTTTATAAAATTATATTTCTATATAGAATTTTTATTTTTAAAATGGATTTAGGCATAATATAAAGAGATGGAAAAGTTAAAATAGATTTATATATAGAAAATGATAATTTTATGGATAGGGTGTATTTAGATGGAGTTTAGAGCCTAATAGATAGACTAATAGAGTCTGTATTATATCCTTAAACTATCCTTGATCTAAGCTCTCATAGGTTGAATTCAAGTGATTCAAATTCTAATGACAAAGAGGGACTACCTTCTTTGTCTCTTAATTAATCTTATCATAGCCTAGAAATAGAAAGACAGGGAGAAATGGATTGAGTTGGAGGGGGGGAGAGAGAGAGATGGATGGGGGAGAGAGTGGGGAGAGAGAGGGATAGTGGCGAAGTTGAAGGCGTGAGAAAGAGAGAGAGAGAGATATGGCGTGAAGAGATAAAGGGAGGTGAGAGATCAAGGGAGAGAGAGAAAGGAAGAGAGAGCACATGAGTGAATGAAGGAGAGAGGGAGGGAAAGAGAGATGGATTTGGAGGGGGGCGAGAGGGGAAAGAAGAAAGATATAGAGAGACTTGGAGTGATAAGGGAGAGATACACAGAGAGAGAGAGAGAGAGAAGAAGAAGAGAGAGAGAGAGAGAGAGAGATGGGGAAGACTAGCCCCAATAGAAGAACATTAAGTCACCACTTGATCCTCCAACGAATGATCTTCTCTCCTATATCAAGCTAGAGAAGTCAAGGTGAAAAACCTTGTTGCTTGAGCTATGCGGGTTTATTTATTGCAAATGAGGTGACTATTCACCTCCCATGTGACTCTTGACCTCCCTCATGACTCTTGAGCTACCATGTGACGTTGAGCTCCTGCATGAATCTTGGACTTCCTAGTGACTCTTTACATTCCATCTGTGGCCCTTGAGATTCCACAAATTTTACATTTTCCAATTTTTGAAATTGCATAATTAATTCTACCATTAATGTGGAAAAAATAGACGAGACAAAACGACACACTTGTGTTGACACTTTGGAGAGCTAAAATTTGGAGATTATGACATGAGACTTCATTATAATGTATCAATGCTAAGTTCTTCTCCTTGTTGCTATGTCTTCTATCCTTCATGATAGATATTGCGTGTACTTCATCTTCACCATCCAAAGGGTTTGGTTATAGTATTGGAACCTTTTAATTGAACATGAGTTTCCTTCTCTCTTTTGTGGTTCAAGATTCGTTTACTCTTGCATGATAAAACCTTTGTGTCTTATCTCCACAAGTTACCTTTTGAAACCCCTTCTTGATGACCTCCTTGAGCATAATATTTCCATGATATGATTATAGAACCTAAAAATGAAGTTTGCTCATGACAAGACAACATCAATCCCAAAATCACCAATTCTATCTTTGTTTTCTCATGTGAGGAACTAACTACGATGGGACAATGTGTAAGGAATGAGAGAGGGGCCTTCATGGGTGCAGAGCTCAGAGTCAAGAGTAGAGGGTGGAGGTTTGGGCATTAGAAGTGTGCATTACACAATGGAAAGGGAAAGAGGCAAGGCTCTGCATAGTTGGAAAGTCCAGGAGGCAAGGATGACATACTTGGGCACTGTGACAGTTCAATGCATAGTCAGTAAGGAGGGGACTCTAAGAATTGTGCAGGTTTCCATTGCAGGGGTCCATAGATGGCCCTACTTTCCACTGAGAATGAATAATGCACAATTGGGGAAAATTTTATTAAGGCTTTGTGCAAAGGGAAAGTGTAAGAAACAAGAAGGTCGATCACTATGACCTTGAAATGATAACTGGGAAATGAATAGAGGGATGCCTTAGTATTGCATAGGTTTCCATTACAAGGAGATAGAGAATCCTTCAGTGTCAACTAGGAGTGCTTATGTGCAATGCAAGGCAAGGTTGATCAAGACTTTGTGTAGTGAGCAAGTGTTAGCACCAAGGGTTGAGTGATTGTGCTATAGGGATGCATAATGCACAATGTGAAGGGAGTTGTCTATAAGATGGGTGAAGAGGGAAAGTGCCATCAACACGAGGCTCGTGACTAAGCCTTGGAAGTGTACAATGCATTCATCACTTGGCCGAAGGTTAAAGGTTTTCATAACTTGCGCTAGATGTTAGGACAAGGAAGAATCCAAAAATTGACTAAGTGTGAGATTAGTGGAACAAAGAGGAGAGAAAGAGAATGCATAGCATGACCTGATCATAATCTCACACACATGCAAAATTACACATATGAAAAGAATATGCATAGTACCCAAATCCAACATGCATACATTTAAGAGATAATAAAATGACACTTATCTCCAAGTGCGACAATTAGAGAGAAAATCTTTGTGAAACGAGTGTCAATTACAATCGGAAGATTTTCTATCCCATGGGAATTTGTCCAGCACTTGTTCTAATGATAAATAGCATCAACTAGTACAAGAGAGTGTGTTGGAGCTTCCTCTAGCATCTGTGCCAAGGTTCTCTTAGGATATGTGAAAGCAAGCAAAATCAACACATGCAAGAGTGAAAGAGACCTTGCTTCTTAGTTCGGTGCTCTACGCATGTTCTTAAAGGATTTTTCCTTATGATATAGGAGTGATGTCATTGGTTGTAGCAAGAATGAAATCCCTATATCTGGCTATCTAGAGATTATAATTTTTTTTTCATTTTTTTCCTTTTCCTTTGTATATTATTGTAATAAATGATAGGTGAAGAATTCTCTCTTAGCATGTAGCCTCAGCCTCATCCTATATACTATATTTATAAATATGGGGTGATTTATAGCCTTCCAAGAGGAAAATTAAACATTATAATTACAGTAAACCCTTCGGAGAACTGTTTTGTAATCCTTTCCTATTTGTGGCTAACCTTCTAGGTTGTAAGCTATGAATTCCAGAAACAAATATACATAGTTTTCATCATGAATATCTTAGTTCGAATGAAAATTTTCTCAATTACGCTCTTCATTTTGTTTCTACAATAGTCTATCGGCTATGGATTTTGTTCAAGTGTTGGGTGTTAGTTAATTTCAAATTATCGCTTTCATTGTAAATTTTTGCATATGTCTCTTTCAAATTTTCTTGTTTTTGTTTTTATCTGTTTACAAGAAGTTAACGATTCCTTAACAATATTTTATGTTACTGTTCTCATTGTTTTGTGCCTCAATGGTACAATAGATGATAATCTTGTATTATTTGATCTAACATTTAAGTAAATTTACTATGGTAGGCAGAACTATGTAAGTTTAGTTTTTTCCTATGTTCCTAAGGCTCTATGTTCATTTGTAAATATCACCATTTATAAATAAGGAGAACAGCACCCATCACGTCTACTCGACTTTTCTTTTCAATAAAATGATCTCTATCAATAAGTAGTTTACCCTCTTCACTTCTCTCTTGAGGTTAATTTTAGTTTAGTACTCATCTGAGAAACCAGTCTTTGGCATACTGAGTTTGGTCATATATTTTCTTTATTATAGAGCCTCCCCACTTTCAATACTACACTGTGTAAGCAATCAAGGCAGTGAAATTTCACTAATTTTTTTTTCTTTCTCTCTTTGTGTTCAACCACTGTACTAACTTGTATTCTCGAATAAAAAAAACTACCTCCTAGATTACTCATCAACTAATATATATATATATATCCCCTAAATTTCTTGTTTACTTCAATACAATTTAGCGGTATTACAGTTCAGTAACTGGTTAACCATTTTGCTCAATGTGTTTAACCTAGTTCCAACATAGTCAAAGAATAATAAATATGACTCCCTCTCTCTCTCATTCTATGCGAGTGTTTTAGTCATACCCTTAAATTCTCACTCGAAATTTCAGTTTCTGAACAAATTATATATTGTATATATATAATACAAGCTTTTAGGAACTTAAGTAAAAATGGGCTCTAATTAGATTTTCCCTCTAACACTGCGTATTCACATCATACCATTTCAGGATGCATAAATAATTAGTAATCCACAAGGAAGAAAAACATTAGGTATAAAATATCAACTTCATAGTTAAAATATTTAGCACACCCTTATAACTGAAAAATAAAATAAAAAAATTCCTTTTCGTTAATTCCCAGTCGCTACAATGTACAAAATTGAATAACATGCACAGATTTAAATCATATGCACAAAATTAAATTCATTAAGCGCAACAATAATTCCAACAATAAAATCAAACTTAAATGTACACAAACTCTAACTATATTAGTTGCTTAAGCAAATGATGCTCAATAGTACTGGGAAGAAACACTATCCTCCCAACCATGAGCTGATCTTACAGTTCCCCCTGAGATGAGATCTTTTGCCAATGAAATCACAACCCCTTGTGATTCCAGATAATGTATTTTTATACATTACTGCCCTAGCATATTTTTCCTTAGCAATGTCCTACTTTTTATGGGCCTACCAATACACTGGCCTATGCTTTCTTTACTTCTTTTTCTTTTTTCGAAAAAGGTATTTCCTCATGTTTCTTTAAAGTGTGTCTTTCTCTCCCACAATACTTTATTCCACCCTTACTTGGTGTTTTTCTACAACTGAGTGATTTAATAGATTCTCTTTCCTATCACATTAAATCTTGTTTATCAACTCCTAGAAATTTTGAGGACTTATTTAAGAGAAGATTATTTTGATCTCATCGACCAACATTGGTTTCTGGATCTTGGCAAGAATCTCTTAACTCTAGTGTTTCTTTCCCAAGTAATTTCTAGATTTTTTTTGCATTAATAATATTAATTTATTACATCATCATACTTTATTGTTCATCTAAGTCAAATCCATTATGGCTTTCTAGCCATCACATCTAAAAATAGTTTAGTCTAAAGACAGAAAGATATTTAAGTTAGAAATAATGGAGAAATGGTTATGTGGTTGTAACGTACCTTCTTAGTTTAGGAGTTGTTCCTAGAGTTTAGGAGGTTGTTTTCAGCCACCTATTTTTCAGTCAAGTATTTAATATGTAATCTTCATCCATGTAATGCAGTGAGTGTGATTGTGGGCGTGTGTCTCCTCCTTTGTATGAGTGCAGTCTCCAGGTCCTGTACACACCTGTGAGCTGCAACTCCTTCTGATTAATTAAAAGTTTAATTATATTTATCTTGGTATCAGAGCTTAGGGTAGAGGTAGCCTTAAATTTTTTTTTGGATGTATCATTAGTTGCACATATGTAGTGGTAGGAGAGCTTGTAAATGTATCTGTGTGATCAGATGGAACTGCAGTAACACCTGGAGTGAAGGGTCTCAGATGACTGATCATCTCTGAGCTAGAGAAAAGGTTGAGCAATTGGCACTACTCTTTAAAGAAAAAGCACGCCATTGGTGCTAGTTTGGGGCTGAAAAGCGCACCAGGAGTAAATGGCGCTACTTTTGGGCTGAAAAGCATGCCATTGGCACTGGTTTTGGGCTGAAAGTGCACCAGGAAAATTATAACTAAAATTGGCGTGGATCCGTGGTTGTTAAGCGCGCCAATTTTCGTGCACTTCGTGAATTTTTGTTTTCCGTAATTGGTGCAGATTTTTAGCTATTCAGAGCGCCATAGAGCCAACCTCTTTCTCTCTGGAAATCTGCAAAAAAAAATTTGGTTGCAGATCTGGAGTTGCCCGGTGGTGGCACGTGGAGATTTCTGCTCGGTGGCAGCAGATTTGATTTGCCCGGTGGTGGCGAATTGAGGATCCTTGATCAGCTCGGAGGTAGTAGATCGAATCTGCCCAATGGTGGTGAATTGGGGTTCCGTGATCGGACATGCCCGGTGGTGGCGAATCAGAGCTCTGTGATCTGCTCCGTGGAAGCAGATCGGTGTTTTGCTCGGTGGTGGCGCAGTGCAGCTCCTTGATCTGTTCAGTGGAAGCAGATCACCCTTGCCCGGTGGTGGCGTGTTGGAGCTTGCTTGTTGATCTGTTTGGTGGTAGCAGATCGGTTTTGCCCGGTGGTGGCATAGTGAAGTCCCTGATCTGTTCGGTGGCAGCAGATCGGACTTGCCCGGTGGTGGCACAGTGAACTCCCTGATCTGTTTGGTGGAAGCAGATCGGACTTGCCCGGTGGTGGCACAGTGAAGTTCCTGATCTGTTTGGTGGTAGCAAATCGAACTTGCCCAGTGGTGGCCGATTGAAGTGTTTAGTTGGGCGAAAATGAACAACAGTTTGGAATCATACTTCCACGAGTCTGGCAAGCTCGATGGAACGAACTTCTCTAACTGGAAGTTCAAAATGCAAACTTTGCTGGAGAGTGCAAATGCATGGTTGATCGTCTTGGGAAATGAGCAGAGAACTGGAACACTGACCCAAGAACAGGACTGGGATAAGAGAGAAACAAAGGCGAAAGTCATACTGAAGATGTCTGTCAAAGACAACATTATCCCCCATATCAGAGATTGCAAGTTGGTGGCGGATATATGCACTACAATCAAGAATCTGTACGAGACACAGAACACAAATCGTGTTCTGGCACTCAAGGGAAAATTGTTTGCATTAAAGATGGATGAAAATGAATCCGTTGGTGGATTCATGGCCAGAGTCAAGGATCTGAAAGACAAATTGGGAGCCATTGGAGAGAAGGTATCAGATTCAAATCTGGTTACACTTACACTGAATAGAATGACCGATGAATATCAGACATTCATCTCAGGGTTGTCAGCGAGAGAGAAAGCCCCCTTGTTTGATGACCTAACAGCGATTCTGCTCCAGGAGGAGGAATGACGACAGAATCTGAAAACTCGGAGCAATGAATTAGCTCTGATGGCGAAGAGGCGACAGTACAGAGGAAAGCAGCACCAGCACCAACATCAGCATCAACAACAGTAGCAGCAACAGAAAGGGGCCAACTCTTTTCAAAAGAGACCTTTCAGAGGTATGACTGATAGTTATGTTAAGAGATGTTTTTACTGTGGGAAGCCTAGCCACCAGATTAAAGAATGCTATAAGAGGCAAGCGGATGAAAGAAAAGGCAAACAGAGGAAACATTAGGGGTGTTTTGTTGGAGAAGAGGATGACCACAACCATGATCTTAGATTATTCACAGTCTACTGTGCACTTTCAGCATCAAAAGGAGACGAGGATAATATATGGTATGTAGATTCTGGTGCATCCTCGCACATGATCGGTAAGAGAGATTGTTTTGAATTTCTTGAAGAATCTGCATGTGGATCAAAGATTTATTTAGGAGATGATAGTGGGTATGAGATCAAAGGATGTGGGGATATTCTTGTCAAGCTACCTAGTGGCGACATCAAACATCTCAGAAATGTTTTATATATTCCAGGAATTAAAAAGAATTTGATCTCTGTCTCTATGATAACAGACTAGGACATGCAAGTGAAATTCTTCAAGAATGGATGTGTCATTCAGGATAGTCAATTAGAGACAGTTGCAACTGGAGTACGTGTGGGAAATTTGTATAGACTGGATGCAAGGAGCATGCCACAACAAGCGATGGTTGCAGCAACATCAACAGTTGAGAATCTCTGGCACCAGAGATTTGGACACCTAAATCTACAAGATCTCATCTTACTCAAAAAGAAAGGTATGGTCGATGGTCTTCCTGCTTTACATAATGTCAAACTGGAATGTGATGGATGTGCGTTAGGGAAGATGCATAGAGATGAATTCCCTTTGCATGTTAACAGAAAAGAAAGAGACATCCTAGAACTAGTGCATACAGATATTTGTGGACCTATGTAGACTAGGTCTTTAGGAGGTGCATACTACTTTCTACTGTTTACAGATGACTGCACTAGGTTCTCTTGGGTGTATTTTTTAAGCAAAAAGAGTCAAGCTTTCCAATACTTTAAAGAATTCAAATCGATGATAGAGAACCAAACAGGAAAAAAGATAAAGATTCTCCGCTCGGACCAAGGGGGAGAATACAGGTTAGGTGAGTTCATGAACTTCTGTAAGCAACATGGGATTATATAGCAATTCACAGTGCCACACACTCCATAGTAGAATGGAGTAGCAGAACGCAAGAACAGGACCCTTGTGGAGTGCGCGAGAAGTATGCTTCAAGGTAAGGGTATTTCTAATGGTCTTTGGGCAGAAGCCATTAATACTGCTGTTTATTTAAAGAATAGGAGTCCTACCAAAAGTCTTGGCTTCAAAACCCCCTTTGAAGCACTGTTTGGACTCAAGCCAGCAGTCGGTCATTTAAGAATATTTGGATCTAAAGCTTTTTCTCATATACCAAAAGCAGATAGGAAAAGGCTAGACCCCAAAGCCTTGAAATGTATATTTGTAGGATATGGCACAGAGTATAAGGCATACAAGTTATATAATCTTATGACTCATAAAGTGTTCGCAAGCAGAGATGTCGTTTTTCATGAACAGACTGAAGATGGAAAGGAAGACTCTAACAATGACAGTCACATTCTACTACTGATAGAACTGAACAGTGAAGAAGAAGAAGAGTAGGAGCAGGAGCAGAAACAGGAACAAGTAGCAGCAGATAGTTTAGTAAGTGATAATACAGGCCCGGGAAGTGCTGAAACAGATAGAGTTGAGGTAAGTCCTTTACCTAGAAGATCAGGTAGGAAGACTAGACTACCTGCAAGATTGCAAGGCTATGCTTTAATGTCCAAAATTTATACATTGTAGAACCTTCAAACTATGAAGAAGTTAGTAAATCAGATGAATGGAAGGCTACAATGCATGAAGAAATGTAATCAATATATAGAAACCATACTTGGGACTTAGTTGAGTTGCCAGAAGGAAAAACCCCTATAGGTTGTATGTGGCTGTATAAACATAAGATAAATGCAGATGGGAGTATAGAAAAATTCAAAGCCAGACTGGTAGCAAAGGGTTATTCACAACAAGAAGGCATAGATTTCGATGACACCTTTGCCCCTGTAGCTAAACTAAATACAATTAGAATGCTAATCTGTTTAGCAACAAAACATAAATGGAAGCTACACTAGTTAGATGTTAAGTCTGCATTTCTGAATGGAGAATTAAAGGAAGAAATTTATTTAGTACAGCCTCCTGGTTTTGTGA
>APFE031759912.1:251259-274591 GCA_000404065.3 Pinus taeda | reverse complement strand
GAGGACTTGACGTAAGGATGCTGGTTGTATTCTCCTTTGTTGATTATTAATAATAGATGACTATCATTATGGTTCCACTCTCATTGTTGTAATGATTGATGTTGAGTTATATCCTTCCTGACTGATGTATAATTGCATTTATTAGATTTCACGCTTCTGTTTGTGTTGTTATCTTGTGTGTAGGTGTCCATTCATGGAGATAGTGGAGGACTGTGACCGGCCAAAGCAAAGGAGCGTGGGCGACGTCTCTTCTACGAACGAAAGCGTTGGAATCCAAGTAGGTTTTCATCACTTACCTTTTATTTACAATTAGGGACTTGCGTGATAGCATTGTTTGATTGTTGCTAGACCCGTTCTGGGCTAGTAGGGATTGCCTCTATCCGTAGAGGGGATTTACCTCTCCAACAATCCCAATTATGTTTAAAATCACCATCCAAACAAACTTAAAACAAAACCTTGCACATCATAACTAGCATAAAATACTTCCAACAACAAAGTTAAATTATAAAGAGAGAGCCCTCTCTAGATGTAGTTTGGCTAGAAATTGCACCTAAAAGATTGGTTAGTGGTTACCTCGGTCGTATTCCCTTTTCTCACAAGTTTTGGGGAACAACCTGAGTGATAACATCATTGGCGACTCCACTGGGGACCTGAATGAATGATTGTTACTACTGTCTAATCTCTAAAGCTACAGATGGAGCTTGAAGTTAGCCAGGTAGCCTTTGAAACTGTCTTTTCTATGCAATCACAAGAGTAAATAAAAGCTACTTCAGTCTAAATCCAGTTTAGCTTTAGATTTTAAATAGTTGTATCAAAGATTTATTTGGCCATCCTTGTTTCAAACCTAGTTGAAGGAAATCCCAACTCCTCCTACATTTTAGGAGATTCCTTCAAGATATTGTCATAACTTGTATCCTCCAAATATTCCCAAAAAATACCCAAAACATACTTTAGAAGCTGGCTCCAAAGAAGAAAACTAATTACACTAGGTCAAACCCAGACCCAAATCCTCCAACTATTTTTGACAATCCAAATTTGATTCCTAAGAGCCTTAGGAAACCTAAAAATCAAAAGAGTTCTGCTGATTCAAATCTTGAAACACCTTAGCAAAAACCTATTCAAACTCAACCTACTACAACAAAATCTCAAGCCCTTCTGCCTATTGTTGTAGCTTCTTCCAGTTCACCTTTATCACTCCAAAATCTCTTTTCCACCCCTCCATCCACAACACTTATCTCAGTTGTTATCCCTGTGCTTCCAGTTGTCCCACTTTTCCCTGCTAATATGGCAAATAGATATGCCCCCTTGCAGTTGCCTACCAATCTAGGGGCTATGCCACAGGATTATCAGGGAAAAATTACCTATTTTGATGGTACTAGCACTTACACTACTCAACAACATACCAAGAGGATGACAGACTATTTTGGAAACTATGAGATTGATGATGATGATGTCAGGATGAAAATTTTTGTCCAAAGCTTAACTGGTGATGTAAGGACCTGGTTTAGGTCACTCCCTACAAATACAATAGCTAATTCATATGCCCTCTATCAAACTTTCTTGAACAGGTGAGAGAAGAAAAAATACCCTTTACACATTTTAACAGAGTATGAGAACTTGAAGAGAGGCCCACAGGAAAGTGTCTAAGATTATTGTGCCAGATTCAACAATACCTACCTGGCTATTCCAATAAATCTTAGACCACCACCAGACCTAGCACTGATCAAATTCCCTGATGGATTTGACTCAGACATGGCTTACCTGCTCAGGGAGAGAGCTCCTCCTAGCCTTGAAGATATGCACAGCATAACTGTGAGCGTTGAAGCCAATATGATTTCTAAATGAAATCGAGCTAGATCTGAAAGAAGAACAACTTTCAAAGAAGAACCCTATGCCTTTGAATAAAAACTTGATGCAATCATTAAAGGCATGGACAGGCTGGGAGATAGAGTGGAAAATATTGAGAGGAAATCTTCATGGGAAAGCCAACCAAACAGCAATGCAAGAAATCCAAACTTTAGAAAAAATCAAAACCCCAATGTAGGAAAAGTTGGTCTAGACCAAAACATAAGGCCCCCCTTCCAAGAAAACTATGCAGAAGCCTCCACATCTAGTGAACCAAAAGATGACCCCCACATTAACCTAATGGGTCTCAATAGTGGAAAACCAATTTTCCTAACTCAAGAAGATCAAGAGGCTCATACTCTTAGTCAGTGTCAAATGAAATCAGGGGAATCCTTTGATTTTAAGCAAGGGTATGAAACAACTGTGTATGAAGTCCACAAGTAGTACAACTTGAGAAGTAGGAGAATAGACATCCCTGATGATCCCAAGCAGAAGACAATCAAGCAACCTACCAAAACCAAACTCAAGGACTCTCATATACCAAACATCCCTAAATCAACTTCCAATCCAAATAGTCCAACAGTTGAAGATGTTTCAGACAAAGATAAATCAAAACAGCACCCTACATCTGTTTCTCCACTCAGAGAAATTGTAGAGAAACCTTTGGAATATGGTGAGAAAGTAACTCAAGTTCATCATAACATTCTAGTAAAAGAGGAAGTTGTTGAAAACTTAGTTGAAAAACACAACCTTGCTGCCCAAAATGTCAAAATACAAACATAAAAACCCTTTAATATGGAGGCTGAAATAAGTAAGTTAAAAGTATTCATCCCATTATCTAAACTGGCTAGGCATGAATTTTTTAGAGAACAAATCAGCAGATCATTACAAATTTCAGAAAACAAAGATTCAGTGAACATCCTTGATGATCAACCAGAACTTATAATTGGCCCTGAAGCAAATGATAAATCAGTAGATGGAGGGGTCCCTCCCTTCTATGTAAGTTTAAACATTCATGACAAGGTGCTTCACAATGCAATGTTTGATTTAGGAGCTTCCCATAATCTAATGCAAAAATCTGTTATGGAAAAGTTGGACCTAGATATCACAAGGCCATATAAAGTCCTATTTTCCTTTGATTCCAGTCAGGTCCGGTGTCTAGGATTAATCAAGGATCTGTGTGTGTCATTAGTCCAATATCCAGCCAAGACAATTCTCATGGATGTGATGGTAGCTGATATTCCACCCAAGTATGGAATGTTGTTATCTAGATCCTGGGGTGCCAAGCTACAAGGATCTTTGCAACTAGACATGTCTTATGCCACCATCTCAGTCTTTGGCTAGACTAAGAGGCTATACCGAGAAACTTTGATGAAGTATTGGGTAAGTAGTCAAGAAAGACCCCAAAACTTTCCCATTTATTCTATGCATTCAGACATGTACTCTTTTATCTTGTACAACACTGAGATTCAAACCCCAACTGATGTTAAAATTGTGGCTTTAAGTCAGGAAGAATTCCTAGACAAAGAATCCATAGTTCAGATTCAAGAAGTCTTGGAGAAAAATAAATTGACAGTCACACATGAGGAATCCCATGAGATTAAAAATCCAACCATGCCCACTGAGAAAATTGAAAAAGCTCCTAATACAAGTTCAAATCAAGAAAACCTATGGTATCTAGAGTTTGATGGATATTTTAATAAGCTAGGAGTAGGGGCAGGGGTTTGGATACAGAATATGAAGGATGACCACGCTGAGGGACATGCATATAGATTGAATTTTAAGTGCACTAACAACATGGTTGAATATGAAGCCCTCCTCTTAGGGCTCAAAGTGATCAAAAGCTTAGGTGTAGCTCGAATATCAATTTTGGGAGATTCTGACCTCATCATTCAACAAATAAAGGGTAACTTCATTACAAATAATCTTAGGTTGAGATCATACAGAGCTGCTACAATGGAAATTCTCAACACCTTTCTTGAATCCCAATTGACCAAGACTCCAAGGAATCAAAATCTTCATGCTCATAGTCTAGCAACCTTTGCAAGCACTTGCAAATTGCCATTTAAGCCCAATCACCGATTCACTGCCGAAATAAAACATAGACCTGCTGTACCAGATAATGTCAAAAACTGGCAGGTGTTTGAAAATGACACACAAATCAACAATTTCCTGACTTTGAAAGAGGAGTTCTCAAGCACAAAAATGGATTCCAACACAATAGATGAAAGCAATCAAATAGACAAAGTTGAAACACATATCTCTGCTGAAACAACAAACCAAATTCTACATCCCACTAAGTTTACCAAAAAAGATTTACAGGAACTTCATGAAAAAGAGGGTGAGGATGCAATTGCAGCAGAATGTGAAGTCATTGAGTTGAAGGATAATTTCCTACCTACAGGCCTCACTCCTTTAGAGGAATTTTTTTGACTCAAATGACATCTCTAGGAAACCTAAAATGCAGCCATTAAACGCAAAAATTGAGGACTATAATTTAGGAACTGCAGAAATTCCTAAAATCATAAAATTGCCGAAAGCTCTACCTCCTCACAAAAAACTCAAGTATATTGAACTATTCAAACAATTTCAAGATGTATTTGCATGGAGTTATGAGGACCTAAATTCTTATGAAACTGCAGTCATCCAACAAACCATACCTCTCAAAGAAAACCAAAAACCTTTCAAACAAAAACTTAGGAGGGTCAACCCAGCGCTGCTCCCTTTGATTGAGAAAGAAGTTAAGAGAATGTATGGAGCTGGAATTATAGCTCCAATCAGATTTTCAGAATGGGTTTCATATTTAGTGCCCACTAGAAAGAAGACAGGGGAGATTAGGCTATGTGTTGATTTGAGAAATTTGAACAAAGTCTCTTTAAAGGATAATTACCCTTTACCCAAAATGGATCACATTCTGCAAAGGGTAGTGGGTGCTTCAAGGATATCACTGTTAGATGGATTCTCAGGCTTCATTCAAATCCTAATGCACCCAGATGACCAAGATAAAACTGCTTTCACAACCCCTTGGGGGACATTCAAATATGTGAAAATGCCTTTTGGACTAAAGAATGCAGGAGCAACTTTTCAAAGAGCCATGGATATTGCTTTTTCTAAAGAGATCCATGACTTTTTAGTCATTTACCTAGATGACCTTACAACTTTCTCCAAGTCAGATCAAGAACACCTAGATCATCTCAGGAAAGTATTCTTAATTTGCAGAAAATATGGTATATCACTAAATCCTAAAAAATCATTGTTTGGCCTAGAAGAAGGAAAATTATTGGGGCATATCATCTCTAAAGAAGGCATTAGGATTGATCCAGATAGAATACAAGCTATCTTGCAAGTCCCTCACCCTAGAAACATTAAACAACTACAAGCCTTTTTAGGGAAGATCAATTTTCTAAGAAGATTCATACCAAATCTGGCCGAGGTAATAAGATTGCTGAACAACATGCTCAAAAAAGACTCCAAGGTTAAGTGGACAATAGAAACTAAGCAAGCCTTTAAAGAAATAAAAAAAGCTTTGACTCAAACACCAGTCCTCAAAAGCCCCAATTTTCACAAGGACTTTATCATATTCTCATTTGCATCAGAACATACAATTGCTCTGTTTTGCTCCAAAAAGATGACCAGAGATGTGAAAAACCCATAGCCTTCTTCAGCAAAGCCCTTAGAGATGCTCCACTCAAATATCAAATCATGGAGAAACAAGCATATGCACTTGTAAAGGCCATCAAGGACTTTAGATTTTACATCTTGTACTCTCATGTGATTGCTTATGTGCCCAACACTGTTGTTAAAGACATCCTAACCCAAGAAGGAATTGAAGGAAAAAGAGGCAAATGGATAGCTACCATACTGGAATATGACATTGAAATCAAACCAACAAAACTGATAAAAGGACAAGGACTAGCTAAACTCATGACTAAAACTAACTTTCAAGCCCTTGACATAAATCAACTGGATAATGAGCAAGAGACGGTGACTCCACAAATCAATCAAGCCTTTCTACAATCACCTTGGTATGCTGACATATCTTTTGTATTATTAAACCTGCAAGCTCCACCAAGATTATAAAGAACTAAGAAAATATTTTTGAAAATCAAAGCTTCCAAGTTCTTCATTTTAGATCATGCTCTCTTTTGGAAAAATCATGAAGGTGTTTTATTAAATTGTCTAATCAAAGAAGAAACTGACCAAGTACTTAAAGAGTTTCATGCAGGGGATTGTGGTGGACACTTGTATTGGAAATCAACTGCTGATAAAATCCTAAGGGTTGGATTTTGTTGGCCCACCCTATTTTCTGATGTGAAGAAATATGTAACTTCTTGCCACAAATGCCAAATCTTTGAAGGCAAGAAAAAGTTGTTGCCTCTGCCCCTCAAGCCCATCTCCACTGAAAGACCATTTCAACAATGGGGTTTAGACTTTATTGGGGAAATCCACCCTTCATCCTCTGGCCAGCATAAATGGATTTTGACTGCTACAAACTATTTTACCAAGTGGATAGAGGCCATCCCTTGTAGGCAAGCCAATGACTCAGTAATCATGCAATTCCTAGAGACCAACATCTTGTCTAGGTTTGGCTGCCTGAAGAAGATTATTACAGACAATGTTGCTGCCTTAATCTAAGAGACTGATTAATTTCTGTCATAAATACCACATTACCTTGGGCCATTCTACAGCCTATTACCCTCAAGGTAATGATCGAGCTGAATCCTCCAATAAAAGCTTGATCAACATCATTAAGAAAGTCTTGGAGGAGAACAAGAAAAATTGGCATAAAAAACTTGTAAATGCACTATGGGCAGACAGATTGACCACTAAGAGATCTATTAGGACCAGTCCCTATGAATTGGTTTATGGTATGGAGGCAGTATTCCCTTCTTCTTTGGGAATCCCAGTGATAAATTTGCTACAAGAGATACAGGCAGAACCTAATGATATTCAGAGAAGGATCAATCAAACTATTCACTTACAGCAGACAAGAGAGGAGGTCTATCAAAAAGCTCAAGTTCTACAAGAAAAGCTTAAAAAGATATTTGATAAAAGAACCAAAGCAGAGGATTTCTTCATTGGGGATAAAGTTTTAAAGTGGGATTCCATAAGAGAAGATAGGGGAAACCATGGAAAATTTGATTTCTTGTGGAGAGGACCATTTAGCATTCAGACTGTACAAGGAAACAACACCTACTATTTGAAAATCCTGGATGGTGCAAAGGCAAATGATGGACCAGTCAATGGCCGAATGCTGAAGCATTATTTTGATCCACTCTGTTAAAGATACTATCACTTTAATTTGTACATAATAGTGTTTACTTTCTGCAGTTTATTACAGCAATAAGATAGGGAATAGGTTACAACAAATTTTGAGGAAAAGGCAAGGAATTGTGCCACCTTTGGGTATTGCATTTTAATCCTATCAGAAGAAGCTAAAGGAGCAGACTTGGGAGCTGTGAAAATGATGAGAAATAATCAAACAAACTATCCAAAACAGAGCTGCAATTATTGGAATGAGTTCATGAGAAATACAAATATTGCAGAGGAACCATTTTGTAAACAACAAAGGAGAAATTTCAGAATACATCAAGAATTGAATATAAGGCCATCTGACCCGTTGTTCTTGACTTTTCACTAGGAAAAGCCATCCCCAAGTGGAGCCACTATTAGGTTCCTATACCAATAGATTTCATTTTTCATGATTGACTGGAGAAGTGCCAAATATGTTCATCCTTTTCATGCAATAAAGGTTCCATATTTTGAAGAATTTCACTATGTACAGTTGCTTGACTCTTATCATAGCTTGTGATTGGCCAAACAACTTAATCTTGGCCAAGTTCATGTTTGAATTTGCTTGTCTTAGAATAGAGAAGAAAGATCTGTCCAAACAGTTCAAGCTTGGCAGATGAGTAGATAGGTAGAGAAACAAAGGAGCCCAACTTCTTAATCTGGGCCCCTGGAAGAGATAAGGGTAGACTCAGATAGGAGGGAAGCTAAAAGAAAAGAGAAGAATTAGGGTTTGCTAGTTCAAATGCACCCAATGAAAATGAAGAAAAAATGTTAGGTGTACTAGGCTGGGTAGGCAGTGTTGATGTTGTAGAAGCAGGTTTATGAGCAATTTGCTCCTTTGGAACAGGTTTCATCTCATAAATATCATAAGGTACTATGGAAAGGTGGTTACAAAACAAATTGAGCATGACTAATTTCCCTCCTCATTTTTCCAAGAACACTTACTAACATCCCCCCAAGGACAATGAGATCTGCTCACTACCCTTAGTCCACTTCATGTCATGGAAGAAACTAAGTGAAACTGTGTTTTCACCTAGGAAAAACAAGCCACATTTCTTGTGTAAAATGTTTTTATTCCATTTTTCCAAGTTTCCCAAACTTCATAGCTTGGTATCCTTTCATTCCCCCATGCCTAAGTTTTTCACTCTATAAACTTAGCCTTTATTCATACATATCCATCCCACATATTCATATTAACCTCCTAACTCTATTATATAGCTCCTATATAACATTTTCCCTCCCCCTATTGTATAAAATACATAAAAAAATCCCTAAAAAACTAATATCACGACCGTCGGCAATATAGCCATCTAATAAAGATTTTCGGGAATTATAGGTTCACCTGGAACCTTATAATAACCCTTTGCACACATGTAAATGTTGGGTTTCATTTAACCCTCGGTTATATGAATAACCAATCTGCCATAGTCCAGAGTTAAAATACATTGAAAACCCCGCAAAAACATTATAAAGCGCCGAGATATTAAGGTGGGTCCCCCTACCGCACCCCTGTTTCTTTCCATTCGCCGTCAACCATTGGATCGAGGCTCTCAGATCCAATGGTGCGCAGCTATATCGCGATGCCCCCAACGCCCGAAATTTATATTCCGGGAAAATGGCAGTTTCGCCGCCTACAAGGGACACGCGTCGCCCACCCGACTATATCGCGAC
Source organism: Pinus taeda (assembly GCA_000404065.3). Taxonomy (NCBI): domain Eukaryota; kingdom Viridiplantae; phylum Streptophyta; class Pinopsida; order Pinales; family Pinaceae; genus Pinus; species Pinus taeda. The sequence goes on along the minus strand of APFE031759912.1, from coordinate 265,783 downwards.
CCCCCCACTCAATACTGCCACTACCCAAAAAGCGGTGCGATAATACCACATACTGCCCTCACTTCCCACCACTGACGTCATCCTGTGACCTTACATCCACGTCAACTCCATGTCACCGTTGCCACCTCAGTGCCAGGTCATCCGCCACGTCACCTTCCATACCTCGCTACACGACAAAAAATCTACGTCATGATGACTTCATCACCAAAAGCGCCAAAAAGCCCATAAATCCGAATTTTGTTAAAAAATACCATGAAAGTGATTATTTTTATCCATTGTTATTACATTATTTTGCGGAACCTGTGCATGCATACTACGATGAAATCACCACCAAACCTTCAGTCTATCACCTCGACCACCATAGCTCGGTGTCCCACTCTACAAGTCATCACCCAACCGGTGAGTAACTCCAGTGCAGTGTTAGAATAGGTATTTATCATAATCCTGCTAAAAAACCCTTTGATTTCCGTTTTTTCTCTGTAGAATTGTCCGGGCAACCTAGAAACTCGTTAAAATTCACCCTGTTGCCTGCAAATAAATACACCAGGACCACTCTCTTGACCATTTTTTCATCAAAAAACCTGCACATTACGTACCTGTCTATACAATTCGCCCAGTAAGCCGATAAAAATAGGTATTCACCCGAGTCTTGCTCCCAAGCTCCCTATTTTGACTTCCCTCTGCAAAATTGCCCACTGAAACTACTATTTTGCCCAATTTTTACTAAAAAACCTACCAACTCCCTCTCCCTCTGCAAATTTCTCCCATTGAGCCGAGCTCGAGGTCATTTTGGTTTGTAATTGCCAAAGGAAAGGCGTTGAAACTATTTCTACCCATTCCTTGCTAAAAAAACCCTCCAAGCTTCATTTTCTGCTACAAATTATGCCCAGCAAAGTCAAAACAAAGTGCTTCAGTCTGCAAATCCTCTGAAAAAGCCGTAGGGCCACTATTTTTCCCATTGTTGCTATTAAGAACCACATTCAAAATAAAAACACAAGGAAATTTATAATATGGAAGCCCCTACTCCAGTAGCCCTCAATGTGGCCCCTCTCAATGCTCCACATAAAGAACTTGAATGGTTACCCCAAGCTGACAAGGATTTCCAGATTAATGACATAATGGGTAACGAATCTCATCTCCAGGCCTTCTGTGAGATTAGGAATAGCTACAGAAACAAAGCTGACATCTTTGGAATTTGGGAGTCCAATATGCCCATGTACTACCTCCCTTGTGTCAATGTTTTTCCTGACCTCATTCACCAATGTCATGCCAATTATGAGCCCACTAAAAGGGCAGTGATGTCTCCTTCTGGAACAGTTCTATTTTATATCACCCCTGAATCTATAAATGAGATGCTGCATTTTAAGCCAACTAGGCCATTGACTCCTCTTTCCTTGGGATTTCTGCTTGACCAAGGTGCCAAATTGCCAAGTTCAGAAATAACCAGAATAGGCAAAATATTTATGAAACCAAATTGTCAACCTCAGGAACCTCCTCCATACCTGGACACTTGGTTTAATTAAGTAGGAAAATTTATTACTGACATGATAGCCTACATCCTAGGATTCAAAACCAGTGAGTATGTAGATGAAACCACATTGGTCCTCTTATCCATCTTTACTCCAGGACAACCCCTTGTTTTCTGGTATGATTATGCCACCTTCATAGCTGATAAGATCCATGAGCAATTCATGAGCATGGACAGAGAAAGAGTGTTTAAATACACATCATACATATATCATTTGTTGCTCTACTATCAGCCAGATAGTTTTCAAGTTCCCCTCAGAAAATTAGATGTCAAAGGAGAGACAAGGTCTGTAATCTTCTGGACCCCAGTCTTCCACCATGTTTACTACTCTCCTTATACTTATTGTGAATTCATTGATCTGTTCATATATCCAGCCACCTCTTTACTGATAACAAGTCCTCCAGATAGACTTTCTAGTGAAATGCAGAGAATTCTATAGCTCTCTAAGAGCTATAGCATAGGAGACTAGTACTTTTACCAGAATCACATTGTGATTCGAATATATGGCTGTGAGTTGTGCCCCTACAAATTGCCAAAATATGTGCCAATGCGATTGTTTTCCCTGGAGTACTTCAGACAATTTATCTAAGCAGATGTAATCCATTTCTGTGAGGCCAAGAAAAAGGCACAACTCAAAATAAGAAATCAACTGGGCCCTTTCACCTTCAATAAAAGGGAAGCCTGGCAAGAGGCTGATGATATTTTAGGGCATAGACTCAAGCTAAAACAGAGTTTCTATTGGGAACCATATGACCCCAATCATTTCATAAGTTATAGGAAAGTGAAAAACAAGCTACCAGCATATGTTCATTGTCAAATCCATGAAATCCAGCAATATGCTAATCAACAAGAGTGGCTAGAGGGCACATTATTTGAAGAGATAACTAAAGAAGAGAAATTGGAAAAGGAAATGAAAGAGCTTGAAAAATCACTTGACCTGGACTCTTTTGGACAGGTACCCTTCAAGTTGCCCCAGTATATTGGAGGTGATACATCTTTTGCTGAGAGCTCACAGCAAGCATCACAAAAGGCCAGTTCAGCAGCAACAAAGGGCAAGGAAGTGATGGATACAGAACAACAAACAATGGTAGATCAGCCTACCACATCAAAAGAACAGGGTCAAGGGCAAGCTCCTCTAGCTCAAACCAAGGCACTAGAATCTCCTGTGCTACAGACTCCTCAAAATGAGGAAAAGAGCAGAAAGAGAGATAAAGAAGAGGATGCCCCTACCAATGGACCATTAGAACAGTCGGGAGATAAGAGGCAAAGGTTGAATCCCTATTTTGAGGAGGAATTTTTGGAAGATACCACAAGAAACATGAGAGATGAGGAAAGGACCGAGCAGCAAACTTCTCCATTACCTAGCACATCAACTAGCTCATTCCAGCAAGAGCTAGAGAGGCAACATAGCGTGGAAGTTTCATCCACCAAGCCTCAAAGCAAGCAAAGCTCAGATATCAAGAAAAATTTCACTGAAATAAAAGCAAAAAATGATCCAGTAATGATGCAACTTTATAATCATCTAATGAGGACAACACCCACCAATCAACAAAGGCTAATGGCTGCTTATGATATTCTGGAAAAGAAAATGATCTTCAATCATTTCAAGCCCAAGACACAACAACCACAGTCAGCTGCTGATTATATTAGAACCAATCTGGAAGTTTTCTCTAAAGATATCCACCAAATTGACTAGATTGAATTACATAAGAAAACTGGGGAGATGGTGTACTCCACCTTGGCAGACAAGGCATTGCTCTCTCACAAACTACAAAATTCATTACACAATACCTCTGCCCAATTAGAATTAGAAAAGGCTTCCTCCTTAGCTAAGGACAACTGGATTAAGTCCTTAGAAGAAATTATCATCGAGCTTGGGCATAATCCTAAGGATGCAAAGGGCATCAAAGCACTAATAAAGAAGAACGAGGAGGACATTGCAGCCCTCAAAAAGCAATTAAAGCTGCCAATTACAGTGCATCCACAAACTTCAGAAGTTGCATAGCAGAAAGAAGAGGAGGACATGGTAAGTTCACTAATAAGGATGAATGAGAGATTGGCAGAAACAGAGCAGGCATTGGAAAAAGCAATTAAAGAGAAGCAGGGAGATTCGACCTCTTTGCCACCTGAAATAGCTCCAACAGGTACCACTGATCCCCCCACAGTTACAATAGCAGTCCCTCCTATTATCCCAGCATCAATAGCAAGTACCTCAGCTTCAGCAGCAACAACAGGGCTAGATACCAGCATGGGCATGGAAGAATTAATGAAAGCAGTAAAAGAGTTGGAGGCCCAAATGTCAGAGCTTAAAGAGGCAAAAGAAAAACTGGCCAAACTAGAGGTGAGCTATGACAAATCAAAGATAACAGTGGCAGATAAAACCAGAGAGGTAAAGGCCCTGGAGAATAAGGTAAAATCATTGGAAAAAGATCTCACCCTGCATAAACCTCTAGCAGACATCAAAACAATTTTGTGGACCAAAATTGGCCAGTCTATCATTGACCAATGGCAATCAATTCAAACGATCCATGAACAAATAGAATTGATAGAAAGGGCCCAAGTGGAAATTCAAAGGGCCAGGGCATCATTGGGAAACATGCTTGAGCAGGCCAATAGACTGATCCATTTTTTGAATGCTCATACCAGAGAATAGTTAGCAGCTTTGGAGATCAGGGACAATACAGGCACCATTTTGACAGTAAAAAAGGTGCTAACTATGAGGAATTTTATACAAAATTTGGAAAGGAAGTGCCAAGAAATGCAGATGGAGATAAATGCCTTCACAGAAAAGTTTACGGTCTTATAGCAGAAGGGTCTACCCAGTTTATTAACCAGCAATCAAAGACTGTTAACACATGAGCAATATGCTCACAGGGTAAACACGTATGTTACAAATCAGATCATAGCATCATCAAGCACTTCAGAAGACACAGGACCTCCCTCTGGACAGAGCTTATATGACAAATTGGAAAATTTGTTCTATATTGAACATGAAATAAATAATCTTTTTGAAGTCTAGCCCAACTTCTACAGGTATACTGAAGCTGATGAAACATTAATAAAAATACAAAGACATCAGTTGCCAATAGACCAATGATGGCAGAGCATGCTGGAAGTTTTACCAAGGTAATTTTGATTTTTCTTTTTTTTACATTTGGTCAAACAAAACACGTGGCAGATATAATAAAAATGAGAACAATAGAGGAAGGAGGTCCAACGAGGACTAGAACGCATCAAAGCACAATCAAGCATAGATAAAAGGGTTAAGACAACAACACTGGAATGCAAAATAAAGACACAGCTACCAGCCGACTTCCTGAGTTGAAAAGTCAAACATATATTATCAGTTAAAGTAGCTAGCACAGCAACAATTACTCCTGCATTCATTTCTACATTTATTTCCTTTATCAGAGTAGGTGGAGAAAGTTATTGCTTGATATCTTATCCACAAGATATTTTGTAGCTCTCTTATGTATAAATACCTGCCCAAGAGATGTATTTGGGGTTGGTGATTTTCCTCTCTGGACTGCGCTGTAGCTCTAAGATTTTTTAATACAAAGGTTGTTGAATTTCACTGCTGCTGGACCATCTGAATGTGGATTTGATGTTCTGGGCACTGCTACAGAATTCTTGTGTCTTTCTATGGACCAATAAGTTGTTCTAAACTGTGTTTTGTGTTTTCAAAGTTTGCAAATTTCATATATGTTTCATAATCTTAGTAGCAGGGAAAAAGAATAGCCCGGAACTTGTTTAAATACACTCTGTGTTCAATCTCTGTTGTTATTTATGTTTTCTTCAGAATGAGCATAAATAGGAATTCTTAGATGCTCCTGTTTCCACTGATTCTTTCACTTTGAAAATTGCCAAGGAATTATTTACTACTCCTTGATAATATTCATGAACTTTCCCTCTGCCATCATGATGAAGGATTCTTAACTACCCTTCATCCACTGGCTTACATTCCATCAATTTCTAGATTTTAAAATTGTTCCAAAATCGATTATCTTGCTCTGTAGTATTGCCCTTTATCAAACAAAACAAACTCAGTAGTTCATCCTCAAAGACTCCATTTGCCCAATGGAATAAACTATTTCAGACTTGCATCCCAGCTCTGTTTAAAATCACCATCCAACAAACTTAAAACAAAACCCTGCACATCATAACTAACATAAAATACTTCAAAAAACAAAGCTAAATTATAAAGAGAGAGCCCTCTCTGGATGCAGTTTGGCTAGAAGCTACATCTAAAAGATTGGTTAGTGGTTACCTCGGCCGTATTCCCTTTTCTCACAAGGTTTGGGGAACAACCTGAGTGATAACATGAGGTACACTACTTGGTGTATGTTGTCTCCAAAGAGGGAATTGCATTATATCTAGAAATGATAAGGGCCATCATGGAGTGGGTAGCTCCTAAGAGTATGGATGAGGTGAGATCTTTCATGGGTATGGTAGACTATTATAGGAGGTTCATCAAGAACTTCTCACAAATTGCTTATCCTATCACATCATTGTAGAGGAAAGGTAAGAATTTTGAATGGACGGAGGAGTGTGAAGCTAGCTTTGAACAACATAAACAGTTGTTGACACATGCACCAGTGCTATAGATTGCAGATCTGGATAAAGAGTTTGTGGTATGCACAGATGCTTGCAAGAGAGGGCTTGGTGGAGTACTCCTTATGCAGGATGAACAAGTGGTATGTTATGAGTCCCGGAAACTAAATGAGCACGAGTATAACTACCTGAAACATGATCTTGAGTTAGCAATGATCTTAAATGCATTGAAGATGTGGATACATTATCTTCTTGGAAGGATATTTGTACTTATGAGTGATCAAATTGGGTTGAGATATTTGTTTGAACAACCGAATCTGAACACCAAGCAGGCTAGATGGTTGGCCATGATGTGTTATGAAACTAGCTCACAAAAATATAGAAAAGAAAGATCAATGCCTTAGAAATCGACATCTTCGAGGGGGAAACCTCCTTTACATTACATAAATGAACAATTCTTCGATGATACAAATGAAAATACCTCATTTATATATATAGGAGCCTAAGGGGTCATAATATAATTGGAGCTGACATAACAATAATAATGTAAGGGCACAATAATAACAATAGTGGGCTTCTATGGGGCACAATAATAATAATATGGAGACTACATGGGCACAAAAATATAATAAGGGGGTTGCACTAATAACAATAAGGGGTTACACTAGTACTATAGGGACCTGACATGCCCCTCTCCTTCAAAAAGTGTTGTCCTCAATGCTTGAGTAGTTCTTGATGCTTCTGTATAAAATTCTTGTCCTCCCATGTGGAATCTTCAGCGGGTAAGTTCTTCCACTTGATGAGATACTCTTAAATTGATTGATTTCGTAGCTATCGGGTTCTTGTTTTTGTGACTACTCTAGGTTCCAATATGATTTTTCCTTCCTCATTAAGTTTTGGAAATATTGTTTTAACTGAGATCTTCTCATTATGTAAGGTCGACATTTCTTAAGCGCATGTAGTCTTGCCAACATTTCCTTCTCATAAATAGAATTGTGTAAATACTTTCCTTTGATTGGACGACTTTCAAACGTAATGGGTCTTTCTTCTTGTGTTAAAACATCACCAATTCCATTTACTGATGCATCATATTCCACAATAAAGGTTTTTGTGAAGTCTAGCGTAGCTAAGATTGGTGCTTGGCACATTGCCTCTTTAAGATGTTCAAAGGCCTTCATTGCTTCTAGAGTCCATGAAAATGCATCTTTCTTCAATGATGTTGTTCTCAGAATGTGTTCAGTCTTCATTCTTATTTGATGCTATTATGAATGAAGATCCAAGTTGGTGAAGTAAATTAATCCATGCAATTCATCTAATAATTCATCAATGATAGGAATGGGAAATTTATCTTTAATAGTGAGTTTGTTGAGCTCTCTATAATCTAGACACATGCGCCATGACCCATCCTTCTTGTGCACCAATACTATTGGAGCAAAGAAAGAACTTTGACTAGGTTGAATTATACTAGCCTCTAGCATTTTTGCAACCATATGTTCAATTTCACTCTTTTGGGCATAGGGATATCCGTAAGGCCTGATGCTTGGAGGAACACCTCCTGGAGTCAAATGAATAGAATGATCATGATCACGAATAGGTGGGAGGCCTTTCGGAGTCTCAAATGCCTTGGAATGATTGTTCGAAACTTTTTGGAGATCTAGAAAAATATATGATTTCAATGTGGGAACCTCTAGAGAACATAATTGTGCAATTACACCTCATTTTTCTTTCTTTAGAAGCTTTTTCATTTCATTAGATCTGATTATATTTCTTGGTTTCCCTGTGATACCCCTTAATTCAATTTCCTTTGCTTCCATAGAAAATTTCACGAAAAGTTCTTGAAAATTGAAAGCTATTGCACCCAAGGATTGTAGTCGTTGGACTCCTAGTACAACATCAACACTACCCATTGGAATGGAAAGCATTAGGCTATTCGATACATATTCACCCATGGATAGCTTGATATTATGGCACTTTACAAAGAAATGTATGGTTCCTCCACTTGCAACCATCACTTGACACTCTGGTGCTAGATATAGGAAGCAATTCAATTCCTTGGCTATCTTACAATGAATAAAATTATGGGTATTTCCCGAATCAATCAACATTATTACCTTTTTCTTCTTGATATGTCCTTCTATCTTGATAGTTTGAGGAGTGGTAATTCTAGCCAATGCATTACAATATATGGTTAGATTCATTTCTTCTTTCTTGATGTGATCGTTCACTTCTTGAACCTTTTTCTTCTTAATATGTCCTTCTATCTTGAGAGTTTGAGGAGTGGTAATTCTTGCCAATGCTTTATAAAGTATGGTCGGATTCATTTCTTCTTTCTCTAGGGTTGGTTCCCAGTATATATCTTCTTCTTTTGATGTTTCTTGATCCTTTTCTTCCTCCTCTTCACAATATATGTAAAATAATTTCTTCTCGTCACACTTATGACCTTCAATGTATTTTCTATCACAAATGTAACAAAGCCCTTTTTCTCTTTTTTCTTCCAATTGTTGTGTTGTAAACATTATATGTTGTGGAAGGATAGGAGCAAAAACACTTCCATATTTATAGTTGTGATTGGTGGGATTCCTTGTTTCCATAATTTCAATTTCAAATTTTCTTACCAACCTAAATGCCTTCTCCAATGAATCAGGTTCCCAAACAGGAACCTCATGTTGAACGTTATCCTTTAAAGTCCCTATGAAGACATCAATCCTTTACTTCTATGGAATATCATTTACCCTTATATTCAATTTTTGAAAGTCCTTAGTGTGCTCTGCCATTGAACCCTTTTGTTTGAGATTTATTAGTTGGCTAAAGAAGGTGTTTCTCTTTGTATCCTCATAATGTGCTATCATTTCCTCTGTGAAAATTGACCACATGACAAGTGGTTTATGAGAAAAAAGCCCTTCATAGAATAAAAATTGATTTGGTTCTAAATATAATGATGCAATACATACCTTTTGTAACAATTGCACGTCACGTAGATCAAAATATTGTTCCATCTGTAGTATCCAATTTACTGGATCCTTGCCATCAAACTTCCTCATATCGATTTTTCTTGTTTTTAGGAGCTCGATCTTGAAATGGTTGCAACTATATAATTTTGGATCTTTAAGTTCTAAAATTTTAGTCTGTGATAGCCCTCTGTGTCCTCTTTCTAACCCACAAGTTTGATTTTAATTGGATTCCCAAAGAAAGATTTATGTCCAATCTCCCGCGATGACCTAATTATAGATTGGTTCAATAGAGCGAACTTCTACGACGTACCACGTGTCACTATTTCAACCTTAGGTTCTGAAAATGATACCCAACCAACTACAGTCCGTATGATTTCTGTCGCTTTTTATGAAATTTGAATCAAATGCTCAGAGAGATATTTATGATGATTTTCCCAAGGTCACCTGTTTGGGGTGTAATTTGGGACCCTACAAAAGCCCTAAATGTCTCAAACCATATCTATAAAAATATAGCGAAACAAGATCTGAACTTTGGGCCCAAGCTTCACCAAGATTTCAGGTCAAATGGGTTTGGATTTCAAAATCTAAAACTTCGTAGAACAAAAATTAGATCAAAAAGTCCATGATGACCTATTTGAGATGGAATTTTGGAGCTTGCAAAAACCTTAACTTCCTCAACTCATATCTCCAAAAATATAGCAAAACAAGATCTGGAATTCAGACCCAAGGTTCAATGAGATTTTGATTCAAATGGATTTTTTTTAGCTTCTAAAACGTCCTAGAAAAAAGTTATAGCGAAAATGCCACGATGACCTGTTTGGAGCAGCGAAACCCTAGAATCCAAAGCTCTGATACCAAATGTTACAAAACTAGCTCACAAAAAGATAGAAAAGAAAGATCAATGCCTTAGAAATAAGACTCTTCGAGGGGGAAACCTTCTTTACATTAAACAAATGAAAAATTATTCAATGATACAAATGACAATACCTCCTTTCTATATATAGTCTAAGGGGTCATAATATAATCAAAGCCAATATAACAATAATAATATAAGGATACAATAATAACAATAGTGGGCTTCTATGGGGCACAATAATAATAATATGAAGATTACATGGGAAAAAAAATATAATAAGGGGGTTGCACTAATAACAATAAGGGGTTACGCTAGTAGTATAGGGACCTAACATGATGAGCGATTTTCATTTCGAGATTAGGTACATCAAAGGTAAAGAGAACAAGGTCGCAAACACTCTCAATAGATGGGTATAGGTACATCACTTGGCAGTTATGAGCTCCTACAGGATGGACTTACAGGTTAGATTCTTACAGGCAGGTCATTGGGATGTTAGGTATATGGCAATTGTGCACAGGTTGCAACAGGATGTTGGTACAGGTGCAGGTGCAGGGACATGTACAGGTATTTGTACAAGTACAGGTATGGGTACAGGTATAACTCCAAGTGCACAGGGTATGGATTATTGGCTTACAACAGATGGGTTGGTCAGGTTTTGGGACAGGATATATGTACAAGATAATAGTGAGCTCAAGAAGGTGATATTGAGGGAGTTTCATGCAAAACCTTATTCAGGTCACCCAGGTTATCAGAATACATTAACTGCAGTGAAGAAATTGTATTATTAGCCGAATCTAAAGAGATATGTATCAGAGTTTGTGGCTAGTTGTTTCAATTGTCAGTGGGTGAAAGTATAATGTAAGCATCCAGGTGGACTCTATAGTCGATCGTGATTCTAGAGTGGAAATGGGAGGTCATTTCCATGGAATTCATCACATTGTTACCAAAGACAGTGAAAGTACGACATGATTCCATTATGGTCATTATGGATAGATTGACAAAGGTTGCACACTTCATTCTGGTTAAGTCTACATTTTCAGCTAGCGATGTAGCACAGGTATTCATAAGAGATGTGGTCAGATTGCACAGTGTTATAAAGAATATTGTGTTAGATAGGGATGTGAAGTTCACTTCCAAGTTTTGGAAGGAGTTATTTGTAGGTTTGGGCACAAAGTTGACCTTCAGCACAACTTATCATCTGCAGATAGATTGACAGATAGAGAGGGTCAGCAAGATATTGGAGGACATGTTGATAATGTATGTGATGCATCAATAACAATAGTGGGAAGAGTATCTCCCTTTTGTAGAGTTTGCATACAAAAACGGTTATCAGTAGTCATTGAGGATGAGTCCTTTTGGGTTATTATATGGGAAAAGTTGTAACACTCCTATTAGTTGGAGTGATCCTGTTAACAGGGTACTGATTCGACTAGATATTTTGGCAGACATGGAATAGGAAATTCAGTAATCAAGAAGAATCTAAAGGCAACACAAGATAGGCAGAAGATTTATGCAGATAGGAATAGGTTGTTCAAGGAGTTCCAAGTTGGGGAACAAGTGTACTTGGGCATCAAATCGAAGAAGAGCTCCTTGCAGATTAGATCATGTGCCAAGTTGGCACCACGGTTTTGTGGACCCTTCAGTATCATTGAGAGGATTGGGATAGTAGCCTATCGACTTGCACTGCCTCTGACAATGAAATTCCATGATTTTTTTCATGTGTCATTGCTTAAGAAGTATGTTAAGGATGTTGATCATGTGATTGACTAGTCTATATTGCAGGTGGAACCAAATGGAGAATTCCAGCCGGAGCCTCATTGTATATTGAAAAAAAAGGTCCTCATGCTCCAGAACCGAGCAATCAAACAAGTTAAGGCACAATGGAAGCACTTTGGGCCCGATGAAGCTACATGGGAGATGGCATATCAGATGTGGGCTATGTATCCTTCCTTATTTTCTGGTTGAGCAAAGCAACTTTGATATGGTATTTTGGTATATGCTTTATGGTGATTTGGTATATGCTTTATGATGGTTTGGTATATTCTATATGATTTTTTGATATATGCTTAGATATGGTGTGTACTAGTTGTTTTGATATATGCTTTGGTATATGTTTTGTTATATATTTTTTGTAATGTTGCTATATATACACATGTATATGGATGTAAATACTGCCATGAGCTATGTTATAAAGCTCCACTATGTGGTATGGGTGTTAGGTCATTTTGATTATGTTTTCATGTTACTATGCTATCATGTGGTTATGTTATCCTGATGTTATGATGTCATGTGGATTGGCACTCAGCAAGATCATTGTAAATATCATAATTAGTTGTGTTTAAAATCTCCACTATGTGGTATGTTATCATGATGTTTTGTTTTGAGAAGATATTTCATTGTAAATAATGCATCGGGATGTGTTATAAAGCTCCATGAGAAGTATGTCTTCTTTTAGCAGTTTGTTGAGGTATATGTGTGATTGAACACTAAGGACAGTGTCTCTGAAAGGGGAGGGTTCTATAACAACCCTCGTGAAAATTCCATGTTATAAAAGTTTAAAAAGTTAAAAATAATAACCATGAATGATGGGACACTTATTCCAAGCTAAATGTGGGAAAAATCCTAGTGATGGGGATCACTTGTGAATTTTTATGGCTAAGGAAATTGGCAAAGGCAATGGCTAAGGCTTTGGAAAGGAAAAATGGCATTTTGGCACAATTTTTTAGGAAAATAATGGAAATTAGGAGAAAAAGGAGGTGAAATGTCACAAGTTGCATGTGAGGAGTAAAATGAAGGAAAATAATGGAAAATGAAGAAAATAAAGGCCTGATTCATAAAAAGGATTCTGAGCATCAGTTGATAACCTTTTATCAGTTCAGTTTTGGAACTTTCTCATTATTATCTCTTTCTCTCATACTCTTGGAGACTTGGGATTTTCTTGGAGCACTCTTGGTGGATGTGGCATACTTGGATTCTTGGGGCAAGAAGGCAAAGGAAGAGTGTGAAAGCATAAGAAGGCATTGGGATCAGTAGCTACATCAGATTTGCTTGCAGGTACTAAGTTCCATGTATGTTTCCTTCACTAGTTTTGGCATGCATGGAATATGCATGTGGAGTTTTGGTTGTGATCTGTCATTGGAAAAGAGGATGGTCAAGATTGACAGTGGATTTCCTAGCCTTTCCATTTCTTCGATAGCGATGGTGATTGTGGATTTATTTTCATTGTTGTGTTTTTGGTTGGTTCTCATGTTTCCTTAGCTTGGATTGAGTTACTAGTCCTGGAGCTTTGGTTGGACAAACACTCTGGATCCCTATAGAAACTTGGGTTGAGTTACTAGTCCTGGAGCCTTGGTTGGAAAAACGCTCTAGAGCCCTTGGTGGGTTGAGTTACTAGTCCTGGAGCCTTGGTTGGATAAACGCTTTGGAGCTTGGTAGAAGTTATGGGTTGAGCTACTAGTACTGGAGCCTTGGTTGGACAAATCTTTAGAGCCCTAGAAGGCTTGGATAGAGACTGATCTGATGATGGTTTTGTGATGTCTGACCATGAGGTGGAATCACTGTTTGATGGGTTGAGGTGGATGGCCTCGAGAAGCCCTGGATGAGTTTTGATTGATTTGTTCTATGATATCCCACATTTATGCTTGGAATATGGCATGGGGATGAAAGACTGAAGAGAGATTTGGCTCAGCCATTCTACCATCAGATGGAACATGGAAGTCCCATCCTAGTTTTAGATTTTGCATCATTAATGAAAGGGTATTTATGTATTTTTGTGAGAATTTTGATGGATTGTATGTGGTCTATATGGTTGTACTTTCATGAGTATTTTTGTCCCTATTATGTTGGGTATGCATGTGTTTTATGACAGCAACCATGTATGGATTTCCTCATGTTTTTACTTGTAATTGAATGATCAATGTATCTATGACCTAATGGATGGAATGGCAGTTAATGGGTTGAGGCACCAATGGTTCTTAGTGATTCTCAGCTAGTATGAGACCCCTATGTTCAAAACTGTTAATTACACCTGTAGATTACACATTTGCAATATGTTTGATGAAATGCCTATCATGGCTAGTAGGGGTCTAGTCAAGGCTTTGAAAAAGTATTTTCTTTAGTACTGTCATTTCCATGTTATTTTACTTATCTGAAAAGATGGTTAAATTTTGGGCAGTGACCTGGGCTCTAGGCCTGAAAACATGGCTCAAATCCCGAAGTCGTTGGCATAGCACTAACAGTTTTTGTCTTTCGTCGTTGGCAGGCAAGCTTGTGAAAGTGACTTTGGGTTTCTCATCGCACTCATCCCTATAACATGGGAGCGACTGAGCCTTAAATTGTCCAAAATCTTAATGGGACCCCAAGGCAAGTTTTCTAAAGTATTGGATTGGTTCCTTAGAGTCTTGTAACTGATCATTAATGTCTTTATGGTGTGTTTCTATTAGTTCCACTTCCTTAACATGACTTGGGAATTTGAATCATATCATAGTGGCCTCTTGTCACATGTTTACCCTGGCTGGACGATTGCTTGAGTAGATGTGGGAGGAGGGTGTTACATAATTAATATAAATCAATAACTAACATGTAATTAATTAATATAGTATATAAAAGTCAAACAATATAATATAATAACTGTAATAT
>APFE031759912.1:222330-248104 GCA_000404065.3 Pinus taeda | reverse complement strand
GTGCCCTTACATTATTATTGTTATGTCGGCTCTGATTATGTTATGACCCCTTAGACTCCTATATATAGAAATGAGGTCTTTTCATTTGTATCATAAAAGAATTGTTGGTTTGTGTAATGTAAAGGAGGTTGCCCCCTCGAAGAGGCTAAATTCTAAGGCCTTCAACTATCTTTTCTATCTTTTTGTGAGTTGGTTTCATAACAATGGGTGAGAAGGAATTCAGAGAGGGAGAGGAACAAATGAGCATGGACATGTAAGAAAGTAGGATCAATTCATGGATAAAAAGTGTTAGTGAGTTGAGAGGCCATATTGATGCATGAATGGAAGGGTTAAGTGAGGGTGAAATGTGTGAAGTGTTTTCCAATGACACATGAAGGATCACAACCTCATTAGATATGTGTCAAAGCATATATATGTTGGTTGGAACACAATCAATCTAGGCCCCAATAAACAACATCATTGAGTAGCAAGGCACAACAAAGGATGCATGTTACAGTCTTGAAGCAGTTAAGGGTGGAAAAAAATTAGGTGAACTCTTATCACATGGTCAAGGTCATGTGAAAAATGGAAAGGAAGGGAATGTAGGTCCCAAGTTCTTAGGTATTATATGAATTAAGAGGGAAATAAGATGTGTGGGGATTTTATGTAGGTTGAGTTCCATTTCCTATTAAATAGGATAGGTTTGTGGACATGAGTTGTAATTAAGGTAGCCAAATGGACAACATTTTGACTATCATAGAATACTTTCACCTTATCCTGTGTTTTTCCAAACTCAACCAATAGACTATTTAAGAAAATTGCCTCTTTTCATCCATATCAGACAATTATATATTCTTCTTTGGTAGTGGATAATACAATTGTTTCTTGACATTTTTGTTTTAGAAAAAACAAAGGCATTGTAGGGTAAAACAAAAATAACACATGTTAGATTTGTTTCTAGCATAAACACAAGCATTGAAAGTCCAAACAAATCTAGTGCCCACTTTATTTGTTTCTCGCACAAAATACAACCATTATAGGGAAAAACAAATTTAGACTCATATTCTTTGGTCATAGCATCCTTCCATACTTGGTGCTTGACGGCATCTGAGAATGATGGAGGCTCATTTTGTATGATCATGCTCATGATGGTGAGGTATCCCTGATACCTGTTAGGTTTCTTACTTTCATGAAAGGTTCGTCGGAGTGTAGCATGTCCTTCAGCGTCATCAAGTAGCCCCCTAAGCCATGAAGGCCTCTTCCTAGAAGAGGAAGGCTCAGGTGGATAAATATGATCCATGGGTTCCTCCACATCAGACATAGAGATAGTTTCCACAATCATATGGTTCTTCCTTTTCGCCACACAATTCTGCTCAGGAGTATGTGGTGTAGTAGTCTCCCTCTTAATGCCAGCCTCAGATATGCCTGAGTGAACCAACTGTAATATATCAAAGGTCTTGCTTTAACTTGAGGGGAATGGTCCCCTTTTGAGCTTTCCTTCAGCACATCCCGAACATACACCTTCTTTCTCTACTTGGAATTCGGGCATCCCTATTACCATATGTCTTATATCGGGTAGAGCTTTGTAATGAAGGTGGGCAAACCTTCGATGCCAAAGTTCAGACTGAAGAGTTGTGTCACAAGACATGACACCTAGTAGACTTCCATCAACCTGATATAATGAATCAACACTAAACCCAAGAGTAAAGGCATCTTTAACATTATTTTTCCATATACATACCTTGCCATTGCTGAAGGTTACCTTGTAGCCTTTGTCTTCCATTACCGAGATGGACACTAGGTTCTTTTTTAGGTTAGGTGCATTTAATACATCCTGGACTTTCTAGCCTTCTTGAAGGGTTGTCCTCTTCCTTGATTCCCAGCTCTCCTCTTACCTTTGCTATTGAATTTTCCATCCCTTCGATTACCATGAGAGGGATTTTGATCATCGTCATGGTGGGAGTCATTTCTATCACGACATTTCCTTGCATAGTGACCTTCTTTATTGCAAATGAAACATTATCCTTTTCTTCCACCCTTAGAACCAACCTTTCTTTTTGATTTAGACCCGGAATTATTTATTTTCTTAGCATGAGAAGAAAAGGTAGGAGGAGGACCTTTAGGTATGGGCATTTCTTGCTCTTCTTCCTTTGTTTCTTCTTGAATGCATCTAGCCATTAATACCTCGAAACCAAGAATTACATTATAGTTCAGAAGAGTAGTTCTGAACACGTACCATTCAAATGGTAATCCTCCAAGAGTCGTGAGTGCCATTTCCCTCTCAGTAATAGCCTTCCCAATAGATAGGAGATCATTCTTGATCTCGGTTATTCTTAAGAAGTATGCTTGCACACCCTCATCTTTACCCTTCTTGATTTCCCTCAGTTTATTTCTAAGAAACAAAACTTGATTTGCATCAATAACTTTAAATAAAATCACCAGTCTATCATAGATTTCCTTGGAGGTGTCTAGATCAGAGATGTAGGCCACCAAGCGCTTATCGATAGAGTCCCAGATGATCTTCTATTTTGACTTCTTCAGTTTTCCATTTGTTCCATGCAGCAGTGGATGCATTTGATGGAGGCTCAACAATATTGCCTCTCACATGACCCAACACTCCTTGATCCTCCAGGGTTAGATCAATAGACATCTTCCATCTATGATAGTTAGCTTTCTCACGGAGCCTGTATTCGGCAGGAAAGAGTGTTGAGGACCCCATAGTTCTTTTAGGATAGCCTTGCCAATCTTCTCTTCAGTGATTGCTCTTGCTCTTGCTCGAGCTTTGTCTTCACCTCAGATTTGATACCATATTAAGTTATGGTATGTTCTATGCTTATAACAGTTTACTTTTTTTTCTTATTACATTCCACAGATTAGCAATCACATTTACATAAAGTAAAGTGCATATAGAACATTAAACGATCGACAGAAAACAAGCCAAGACAAGAGACACAAGATGTGGCGGCTAGCCAAGGACAAACCCCACAATGTGTGGGGAAAAACTTTGATCGAATCTTCTTTTATCTTCAATAATTCAGCAAAGAGAAATAGTACAATAAATCTGATTCATATCAGCAGTAGCAAACCCTAGATCAGCAGCATCAGCATTAGCGGCTTCATTATCAAACTAGGGCAAGACGAGATCTACAAACGGAACCGTCGCATTGACTTTCCCACCACCAAAAGTGCGGCTTCCAGAGGAGGTCAGATGAACCTACAAAGTAGTTTCAGATGAGGAGATCTTCTAGGCCACAAGGTCAATCTTTACTTCTGCAGTTGCAACTTCAGTTTCAGCAGTTTCTGGCTTCAAACTAGGGCAGTCGATATCTTGCAAACCGTTCGTCAGATTGACTTCATTCCACCGCCAAAAGTTGTGGCTTTCAAAGGAGGTTTAGATGAACCTACAGCGCAGTTTAGATGAGGAGATATTCTAGGCCACGCAGGTCAATCTTTACTTCTGCAGTTGCATCTTTAGTTTCAGCAGTTTCCAGCTTCAAACTAGGGCAGTCAATATCTTGCAAACTGTTTGTCGGATTGACTTCATTCCACCACCAAAATTTGTGGCTTTCAGAGGAGTTTTAGATGAAACTACAATGTAGTTCAGATGAGGAGATCTTCTAGGCCACACAAGTCAATCTTTGGATCTTCAGTTGCAACTTCAGGTTCAACAGCTTTCGGCTTCACTTGTGTGAGAGAGAGACCCATTTCTACGCAGTAGAGAAGAGACTCATTCCTGCGCAGTAGAGAGAGAGAGATGTGATGAGAAAAGTGAGTGCAAATGAGGAAAAGTCTTCTTATATTTATACACAACGTTGGTGTTTGAATAGATGCGACTGTTGGGCTTCTGAGCCTACATGAGTTGTAGGTCGGCTTGATAATAATTCCATAATCAAAATAAATTCATATATCCATGAATACTTATCGGAATCGGATGATCTTTATATCAATCCTACACGTCTCGATGAGAGGAATCTAATAAAAATATTATCAGCCATGAATAAGATGACCCACATGAATTTTTGCCTTGGTTGCCAATTTTAACAGTAGTACATATGTTCTCTATTCAGATTTAAGATTCCTATGCATATCTACCATTAAATGAAAAATTCAATCAAATAAAATGTGTTACTCCCACTCAAGAAATAAGCATAAAATATTTCTATGTCTATATTTTCTTACAGAAGCTACAAATACATCAACAATTTTGATAAGTTACATGCCTACTTCAAATCTCAATCTCGACCATTTTTGTATCAATTCCCTTATGAGAAATGAGGCAGCACATTGATTTTATTTCAAATCATTGTTGAGACATATATTTCATAAGCAATATTCTTTGCTTCAATGGAAATTAGATCAATTTGATATACGCACACATTGTGATCATAATAGCTCCAACAAACAATGTATTAAAGTTCCAAATGATAACTCCATATGTGTATTTTTCTTCAAGACATTTGTATACAATCTACCATTAAAACCAACTCAATGCATCCAATTTAGGAATATTTATTAAATGAATTACATATCACCATAAATTCATCAATTTATGCAATACACATCAACACAATATCCCAAATCTCATATAAAATAAGAAAGTATGCAATGAGACAGAGTATATACGTACCAAAAACCCTTATATATGAATGCAATAACTCTGGTTAGCACATTCAAATCACAAAGAACACACCAATCAATAGATTTGTAAACTATTAAATAAATAAGTGCATAGAAGAGCGGCAACGAAGAGAGGACAACAAGTTGGGTTGGGGGGCCTCCCAACTAACTTGTTTCCTCTTAAAATAAACCAAATTACATAAAGAACAAGATCATTAAAAACAATGGACATGGAAAAAGAAAATTGGCATCCAAATCTTTTCTATTAAATTTGATCAGTCCATTACATCATGAGAAAATTCCCATATCTAGTTAATGAGAGTGAGGAGAACCCCAAAAACTCAATTCTACAACATAAGAATGTAGAATTGCTTCCTCTCCTTTTTTGGATTAGAACTATAGCTTAGCTTATATACATTCTTAAAACACAAATTTGGATTTATACAAGGCAATTCATTATAGACAATATGAATATTCAAATCATAACAATTTTCCATCAATGAAAGTCTGATACAACCACTAGCTAATCAAGGAAATGCATTTTCTACAAATCTAGACATTATCCTAGAATTCTGGAAAATTGCATTTTTTCACACATATGTGCCAAATAACCCTTATTATCACCTAGACTATGGCACATTTTGGAAAATGGATTGAATCTATCTCAATTTCCTATACTAGTAGAAAAAACCATGTCCCAAAATTTTGAGATTTGCCTTCATCTGCATGCAAATCGAGGAGGAAGTTGGCGGTTTGAAAAATACTGGAAATTTTGGGTTGAAGCATTACTTATTTTCCATAAATCCACACGTATGACCTGGGTGTGTTTTGATTGTCATGGGAGCATGAAAACATCACTACCAACAAAAACCATGTCTCGGTTTTCACCCAGAAATGTGTCAATATGTCAATCCCCAAATGGGTGCAAGAATTGTTCTTAGTGCAACAATTGTACATGGTGAAAGACCTCTAATAACTAGGCACAATTAAACCTTCATGAGTAACAATTTAATGTAGATATTATTAAAAAGAAAGGGTATATTTTAAGTGATAAACAATTTCCTTATCATGATTTAATTTAAGATAATTAGCCCAACAATTATGCAAAGTGATAGTAATATTTATAGGAATTAGAAAATATCATGAATAATCATAGGGAAAAATGATGGATTATATATTGCAATTATGGGGCCTGACATCCCCCCATGTCGATCATCTTGCATATCCTCATGTACGAAAAACCTTTGATAGAGACCAAAGTTAATCAAAATTGTAGGGCTAGGTTTTCTTTATTAAATTCATGATGCATTGACTTAAACTAAGTGCTAATTGAGTAAGAACATGTAGGTAAGTGTCATATAATGCCGACTCCCTTTTGCATCAATAAGATAAGAAAGACCTGTGACTAAAGATTCAATAATGTTAAGGTTGATCTTTAATTTCAAGAGAGTAACTAATGTTAGGGCTACCATGGGAATGATAACAATGTTATCACTTCAAGGATAGTGTTATCAAGCCAGCCATAAAAATTTCCACAAAACATCTTAGGAGCAGCATTATTAAAAAAAAATCACCTTAGTATCTATAGAAAATCCTGTAGATTCACAAGCTTATGCAATCTACTAAAACAAGAGACAAGAATCTACTTCTACTCTTTACAACGGAATCCCATAAAGGTCGAGCAAACAATAATTGACAAGAGGAAGAACATTAAGGGCACATAACACAACAAGTATTCGGGGAAAGCCACAACTCAAAACCTCAATATCTATATTGCATTAATTAGAAATCCATGATGATAATACAATTCTTGTTCTCACAAAAATAATCCCAACACTCAGTAAAATCAATCTCCAACTCACAAGCAAGCTCTTGGACAACACTTAGTCAATTCTCCTACTCTCCAAGTCCCTATTTCCTTGCACCCTTGGTCAAAACATTTGGATAAATACAATATTCTCTTCTCAACCTTGAGCTTAGCTCGCACAAGTATTTCCTATCCTCCACCTCATGACTTCCTTTGGCCAATACTTAGCCAAATTTCCAAGCCTCCAAGCTTCTAATTCTTTGCACTGTTCCTAAGAGAATAAGCCCATATATAAATGGAAATTCCTCATCCATAACTGTGCAATCCAAAATTAGGTCCTTCTCGGATTGCATGCATGATATTTACAACTCAGTAAATCATACAACTAATAGTACAATGTCCTTGCACTCTAGTCTCAACTGGGTCTTTCTCAAAATCAACATGCATGAGTGTCTAATGAGGGAATCTTCAGTTAACTAGAGTGACACTTGTGGATGCACTAGTGCACCAACTAATTGTTAACTCTCTATTAGTTCCACAAACACTTTGGAACTAATTTAACTGAACATAACTCACCAAACAGAGTTATCTAATTACAACTCACAATTAAACTCATCCTGGACCCCTACAATATGGGGAGAACATATAAATGACTTCAGAAATACTTCAAACTAGAAATTCCTAAGTTAGCTAAGTCAACTCACTCTAGTTAACTATTACAAGTTGCTATGAGAATAAAATTTGATTTTAATTCTCAACTTAATTCAAGGACAAATTAAACTGGAATTTTTGGATTCTATTTTTATCATTTCTTGTTTCTATTTTCAACACTCCCTCTCAACAAGAAAGGAATTCAACTTGATCCTGATCCTGAACCTTTGGAATGTTTTGTATGAAACACTTCTCTCTAGTGTTGTTTCTCCAACAACTCTAGAAACAAAAAAAACATCTAACTTGAATCAGATTTTTGCCTCTGTCATCAAAGTCTCTGACTACTATTGCCTATGTCGACTTAAAACTTTGCGCTTCCGATGACTCTGCCTTTCTGCACTATTGTCAACCCTTCTCTACACTCTTCAGTATCTGACTACATCAATCCCACTGATTTGTCCCACTACTATGTACTTTGGGCTTCCGTAACAAGTATGGTCCATGAGATAAAATCTCTCAATGGACCCTACCCAATTTCAACCCTCTTGGGACTAATATCACTTCACATCACCCCACCTCACACCTGGAGGTATGGCTGCGTGTGATCCCTCTACCCACTTGGCTTGAAATTCCCCCCTACTGGAGGTCTCTATATGAGTTGATGCTTCCACTCATTCTCCTCTCTGCTTCTCCAATTGTGGCTGCTCCACAATTCTCTGATACTGATTCTTCTCTGCTTGATTGGATCTCTCCACTCGGTCTCCTCTCAGCTTCTCTAGTTGTGGCCAGTCCACAACTTCCTAAAGCTACTTCAAATTCTTCTTTTGGGGCTGCATGTTAAGAGGTAATTTACTCTCCCTCTCAACCACCAAGTCTCTAACCTTTTCCTTGATCCTCAAGGCTTTTCATGTAGCTTGAACCTTAAGAGCATATAGGTTCTTGACCTGTGCACCAATCTATTTCACCTGCCCCGTTGGTGATGTGTCTAAGGAAAAACTTTCCCTTACTAAAGACCACATCATAGACACAATCTTCTAATACCATGATTGAAACAAGATTCTTCTTTAGTCCTGAAACATACATCACATATGTGATCCTAAGAGGGGAGCCAGTGCCCCTTTGAAAGTTAACCGTAGTGATCTCGATAGATCTATACCTCTTGTCATCTCCAAACTCTATGCTCTGCTTGAGGTATTTCTCCTCAAAATCACTAAAGATATCTCTATTCCTCGTCATATGGAATGGGGCATCGCTGTCAAGATACCGTGTGCCTCCCATGGCAGTGTCGTCCATGCATACAATGAGAGTGGAATCAAGTTCGAATTCTGAAGCTAGAGCTTCACCTGTTGCCGCTACTGTCGTCTTCTTCTTGCTTTCTTTCTTTTGTGGATAATTCTTGGCATAGTTTCTATGCTCCTGACAGTGAAAACACTTGACTTTTTTCAAGTTCATCTTCCTTACACCCTCCTTGACTTGGGACTTCTTTCCCTTGGCCCACTTTTCCTTACTCGCTAAGGCAGAATCCTCTTCCACTTCCTTGGAAAAGGTTCCATCTCTGGTGTTCCTCCTAATCTCCTCCTGCATCAAATACAACCACATTCATTCCCAATCTAGAATCTTCTCCTGACCATTGATAGAATCCTGATAACTATGCCAACTCTTTGGGAATCCAAGATGAGCAAGGCTCACCATATCCTCCTTTGTCCTCCTGTCACCAAATGTTTTGGAAAAAGATTTTATTTTAAATTAGTGATATCGCCCTCATCCAAACTCTAATTCAGCCAATTTTCTTTTTGACTTTGGGTATTTTTTCGCAAAGAATCCAAATATGATATATTTTTATGAAAAAATTTCATAAAAAAATTCAGAGCTTCTCTACAAACTCACGGCCCAAAACTCAAAACTTTGAAATCTCCTCTGGTATACTGTTCTCGGCTCTGATACCATGTAGAGAATATTTTAGATTCATAATCTCATGTAATATAATAAAAAAAGAGACAATAATGTACTTCTAATATTTACAATAGAAGCCCATAAATATCTAGCAAACAATAATCGACAAGAGGAAGAACATCAAGGGCACATAACACAATAATTATCCAAGGAAAGCCATAGCTCAAAACCCCAATATTTGTATTGCATTAATTAGAAATCCAAGATGATAATGCAATGCTTTTTCTCACAAGAATAATCCCAGCACTCAGTAAAAACAATCTCCAATTCACAAGCAAGCTCTTGGCCAACACTTATCCAATTATCCTACTCTCCAAGACCCTATGTCCTTGAACCTTTGGTCAAATAATTTGGATAAATACAATATGCTCTGCTCAACTTTGAGCTTAACCAGCACAAGTATTTCCTATCCTCTGCATGATGACTTCCTTTGGCCAATACTTAGCCAAATTTCCAAGCCTCCAAGCGTCTAATTCTTTGCACTATTCCTCATAGAATAAGCATGTATTTAAAAGGAAATTCCTCATCCATAATTTCACAATCCAAAATTAGGTCCTTCTTTGATTGCATGCATGATATTTACAACTCAGTAAATCATACAATTGATAGTACATTGTCCCTGCACTTTAGTCTCAACTGGGTCTTTCTCATAATCGACATGCATGAGTTTCTAATGAGGGAATCTTCAATTAACGAGAGTGACACTTGTGGATGAACTAGTGCACCAACTAACTGTTAACTCTCTATTAGTTCCACAAACAATTTGGAACTAATTTAACTGAACATAACTCATCAAACTGAGTTATCTAATTACAACTCACGATTAAAATCATCCTAGACCCCCATAATATAAGGAGAACATATACATGACTTCAGAAAGACTTCCAACTCGAAATTCCTAAGATAAATAAGTCAACTCACTCTAGTTAACTATTACAAGTTGCTATGAGAATAAAATTTGATTTTAATTCTCAGTTTAATTCAAGGACAAATTAAACTAGAATTTATGGATTCTATTTTTATCATTTCTTGTTTCTATTTTCAACAGTATCCTCATTACAAATAAAAGTGGCATAACCATATTTTTAAAACCATGGCATTAAAAATGAATGGAAATAGGGAAAATGAAAGATGACAAAATGATACCTTCCTAGAGTAACCATCTTACCATTATCCAAGCATATAGTTGAAGCTCCTCTTGTTCTGGAAAATTGAATCACCTACACTAAGGGTCCCACATCCATGAAAAACATTCTTATTTATTAAAGATATAACTCCAAAGCACAATACTAAAAGGATCTTAAATCCATTCTCCAAGAAGTATGAGGTTCATTTCATAGCTTCAATTTATGATAGTTGCTTTGAAATGTGACCCACAATTTCTCTCTTACTTGACATATCCGCACTACCAGCAGTCTTGTTTAGTACCCCAGTAAGTTTTCCTTGGTACCATACAAGCATAGCCTGTTGCTAGCAAGCCTATTCAACACCCTAGTGGGTTTGCCTATACTTCCTGGTACTTCCCTTTTTTTCCTATATATCACTCAAAAGATTCAAAATAATGTGTTTTGTTCATTTGAGTGTAAGGAAGCTAGATGGTATGTGAGTATGTTATATTTTCCAAGCACATAACTAATTATTTACATTTATCCCATGGGCACCTTCATCCACAATAGTCTCAAATCTCAGTTACTCAATGTATATTAAGCATCTCATACAATGATTGAAATGGTTCCTCAATTTAAAATGTTATGGTTCTCATGAAATCTCATTAAGGTTTTATAGGAGTGGTCTTCCATAGGATGTATTTCAACAGTGCCTTCTAAGAGAAGCTTGAAAATATTTCTTGGATAGCAACTTTCTCAAGTAACTAGGCCAGGGTTAGGGTTTTGAGATTATGAATGGAAAGTGTAATGAAAATACCTCTAAATGACCCAATGGATGATCTCAACCATGCGACATGGAGAAAAACTAGGTAATCATCAATCAAAGTCACTTTCTAACATATGAGGCATTAAGAGTGAATTAATTCTAACAAGTCTTTGCATAGGAGTGCATAACAAAAATTTCAATAGTTGTGCGTTAAGGAATTGCAATTTCAAGATTGTTGTTGTAACAATTTTATTTTTTGATGGAATTTTATTAATTTTTTTCATACTACCCTACCCTAATTTAGAGAGTGGAATATCTCCTTCAAGTGTAGGAGTACTTCCAGTGTAACCATGTGTGTAATAGAATGTAAAATATACTCACACTCAACTTTAAAAACTAAACTTCAATGCATACTGGAGTATGAGAAACCAATTATTTTAATTCATATGGTACCAAGAGTTGTCGAATGATGAAGGAATGAGGCGTGCTGATGGTTATTGAAACCGGGATTCAATAGGAACAACATATTCATGATTCTCCTATTCACACAAGTCTTCAACAGCTTGATGATTTCTCTCTTGGAGACATAAAGGATCTGGTGAAAGACAAGAAATAAACTCCTCAATATCAGGCTCCAATGTTTGTTCCTAAGGTTGGAAAGGATCGTTAAGTGAAATTCTAGGGTATTGAGCTTCAACAACAGCTTTAGAACAACTTCCAATCATAGATAGTTCCTCTAATTTTCTTTGAATTAGATCTTCCCAGGGTAAATTCTTTGTAGTGATAGGGTAACTTCCCGAATTCACTTCCTTACCTGACCAGGAAGATATAACATTACATTCAATAAGGGATTCAATAGGAAAAATAGGTGTTTTAACTTGGTTTGCAACCTGTTGGTTTGGATTAGGGCTTAGATTAGGGTTTGGTCTAGGGTTGGCATTAGGGTATGGAATAGGGTTTGAATTGGGGTATGAACTAGGGTTAGGTCTAGTGTTTGGATTAGGATAGGGATTAAGGTTTGTATTGGAGTATGAGTTAGGGTTTGGATTGGAGTATGGGTTAGGGTATGCATTAGGGTATGGATTAGGGTTTATATTGGATTATGAGCTAAGGTTTTGATTGGAGTATGGGTTAAGGCATGGATTAGGGTAAGGTTGCACAGGTAGCTAGGACCATGAAGGATGATAACTTGATGGTACAGTAGGTGGAAATTGTGGTTGTTGTTGTTTTTCAAGTAATTGATTTTTCATGGGAAACTACCCTAGAGAGGATGCCCTAAGCCATTCTTAAGGCCATAAAAATATATAAGTCGAGGGAGAGGACCAAGGAGAGGACCAGTGTGGCCATAAAGTAGGGTTTTCAATTGGAGGAGCACTAAAAGTTTTCCATGGAACTGTAGGATTATAAATCTGTAGAGGAACATGTTGATAATAAGCGTTATTCCAGGTATTAAATGATGATGATTTTTAAGTTATGCTTGACAGTTGATTTGATTCCTTACTTGATTCCCTGAATACTCTTAATAATCCTAGTAGTGATAGGAAATGTTATGTTGAATGAGCCTCCTCAAAAATTCTACAAAAATTCAGGTTGCTAAGTGCACACTTTCCAAGGAAGCATTGTAGGTTTTAACCCTTTATAGAAATTACCCGCATACGAATTCAAAAAACAGAAGAAAAAAATGGTGAGAACATAAAACATAAAACAGATATACATAGAGATTTTCCCCGAGTCCCAAAACCAGGACTGCCAGATTTATTTTTCATTATATTCCTTTCAATGTTACAATACATATATATACATGTTGAAGCATTCATAAAGCCCAATCCATTAACCCTAGATTAGAACATAATTGTAGTTCCCTTGACCGAATATACAAAATACCATGCGCAGAAAACCATCATGCGCAAAACCATGTGCAAAACCCATGCACAAAACCATAGGTAGGTACACCCACCTAATATAGGGTCCAAAAAAATTTCTCAAGGTGTTGCCTTAGACACCATGCAAGGGGGCTACTACCCCCCTAAAACCCCGTAAAAGGGGGGGCTACGCTCAGCGCAACAAATAAGGGGGCTCTCGCCCCCTTATGACCCCCCCGTGCGTGCGACTAATCATGGAAAGAATATAACACACACCCAACAAGTGCTTCTTCCTATAGTTGGAGCAAAATATCAATAGTGATTCTTCAATTTTATCCTGCATCTTCTCTTCTTGTGAATCATCCAATTATGAAATAAAAGAGCAAAATACATCATTTTTTAAAATTTCAAAAAAGATACTATTTTTTTCACTTACGAGTTTTCCATCTCGTATCTCAACAACAACATCAAAACTCCTCGTTGAAAGTTTTCTCAAGGCCCATTTTTAGTTCTCAAGGATTTGGTATATTTTTTCATCACATGGGTGAGTATATATAGGAGGGATCCTTACAGCACCCTATAAATTAAATCCTTACAAAAATATAAACAAGATATACAGGAAAGAGATAAATTCAAAGAATTGGCTCTAAGGAAACAAAATATTCCAAGGAAAACTAATTAAAGAGAAAACCAAACTGTAGCAAGTCTCCAAAGTCTATCTCCTAAGAGCCTAC
The DNA here is from genome assembly GCA_000404065.3 of Pinus taeda. NCBI lineage: Eukaryota > Viridiplantae > Streptophyta > Pinopsida > Pinales > Pinaceae > Pinus > Pinus taeda. The sequence goes on along the minus strand of APFE031759912.1, from coordinate 234,629 downwards.
CTGGAAATGGCACAAAAATGTTGGTTGAATTATTGTGTATATTAATGGACCAATATTAATTATCAATCTGGGGTATGTGGACTTTGAGGCACAAAACTGGAAATGCCAAAGAAAGACTAGTGACCCGCAAAACAAAACCATATTATGTCTAGAATCTTCTCACTCTTTGAGTTCTTGCACTAGTCGATCTCTGATATAATCTGGCATTCAAAAACTTTCATTAGAGATGAAACCCTAATTATTGCAAACACCAATCCTGCAATTTACCAATATTTGAAAGAAAATCCTAATTACTAACAAGTAAAAAGAAAACCCTAACTATTGATAATTGAAAGGCAAAACCCTAATTACTAGCAATTGAAAATAAAAACCCTAACTATTATAAATTAAAGGGTAAAACCTAATTAAAGAGAAAATTCAAACCCTAGCTATTAATTCGCTGGAAACATGAGAATTTATTTATATCTAGACTTAGCAACCCCAATTTAAAGCCTTTCCAAGAGCAAGTAAAATTCTAGACAATCCACTCACTGCAAAAATCAATATAAAACTTCAAATCACCAAGCCTATTGTAATTCTGCACTCATTCTATTAGAAACCATCTATGTATGAATAAATTCCAAATCTATCTATGTCATGGCCATTCCAAATATGATGTATTGAACATGAAAAAAAACTTTGAATGTGCATATAAAGACACCATTCACTCAAACATGATACTGATCTCCAAACTTTATATGCAACTCCAAATATTTATAAATAAATTGCCTCAATACTAGTTCTAGAAATGATGCATGAAACAGAGAAAACAAGGAAAATGTGTTGTGGCTTTTAAATCATTATTTTGTTCATAATTGCTTAAAAGAGGCTACAGAACTTTGACTTGACATTCAAGTTTCTTTTCATAAATCAATTACCTAACTCCCATCCTTGTAGAATGAACATGCATCAAAAGAATATAAGGTAATTCATTAATATGGTGAGATGTCAATGTTACAAAGCCTTGAGTTTTATAAGAAAATCAATAGTACATATGTTCTCTATTCAGATATAAGGTTCCCTACAGTTTTACTCAAATTTTGAGTGGGAGCACTCATTGGATGCAGAATTTATTTCCTCATCCAACAAGTACCCATGTTTCATACTTTTGATGGACCTTGCTACACTTAAAATGAGAAATCACATCTTTTCATGTATTTCTCATTATTCATGTTGTGGGGTATATCAAAAGTATGCAACATGGGTACTCCTTAGATGAAAAATTAAATTTCGTATCTAACGAGTGCTCCCCTTGAAATCTTAGTAAAATCGTAGGGAGTTAAGTTGAAAATACGAGTTGAAAAAGTAGTTGTTTCTTTTTTCCCTGTAAATTTTGATGATATAATCTAATCTTATTTTATTGTTTCCATTATTATTTGATAATCTTTCTTATGAGGCTCATTTTAGACCTCAAAAATTTTCTAATGCAATGCATCAGATTCAGGAATATTGCTAAAATGAATTATAGATCACCATAAATTCATCAATTTATGAATTACACATCAACACAATATCCCATGTCTCATATAAAATAAGAAAGTGTGTAATGAGATAGAGTATATATATACCAAAAACCTTTAGATTTGAATACAATCACTTTGGTTAGCACATTCAAATCACAAAGAACACACCAATCAATAGATTTGTTAACTATGAAATAAATATGTGCAGAGAAGAGGGAAAATGAGAGAGAGGACAACAAGCAAGGTTGGGGGGGCCTCTCAACCAGCTTGTTGCCTCTTAAAATAAACCAAATTATAGAATGAACAAGATCATTAAAAACAATAGATATGGGGAAAGAAACCTAACAGCCAAAGCTTTTCTATTAAAGTAGATCATTCCATTACATCATAAGATAATTCCCAGATCATTTGACGAGAAGGGGGGCAACCCCCAAAACTCAATTCAACATCATAAAAATGTAGAATTGCTTCCTCTCCTTTTTGGCTTAGACCCATAACTCAACTTATTACATTTTACAATACAAATTTGCTTCTAGACAAATCAATCCATTAAAAAAAAGATGAAAAGTAGAATCAAAACCATTCTCCATCAATGAAAGTCCAGTACAACCATTAGTTAATCAAGGAAATGCATTTTCTACAAGTCTAGGCATGATCATAGAATTCTAGATAATTGTGCTTTTTCACAAATTTGCACCAAAGAACCATTTTTTTATCCCATACCATGGCAAATCTTGGAAAATTTCCTATTTTTTACTTAAGCTCCTATACTGGTAGAAAAACCATGTCCTAAAATTTTGGGATTCACCTTCATATGCACGTAAATCGAGGAGGAAGTTGGAAGTTTGAAAACTACTGCAAATTTGTGGCTGAAGCATTAATTATTTTCCATAAATCCACACATGCAACCTAAGTTCATTTTGACTCTCATAGTAGCATGAAAACATCACTATCGACAAAAACCATGTCTTTGTTTTCTCCCATAAGTGCACCAATATGGAAATCCCCAAATGAGTGAAAGAATTGTTCTTGGCGCAGCGGCGATACTTGGTGCAAGAACTATGATACCTAGGCAAAATTAAATCTTCATGAGTAACAATTTAATGTAAATATTATTAAAAAAATGGAATACGTTAAGTGGTAAACAATTTCCTTATCGTGCTTCAATTTAACATAATTAACCCAACAATTATGAAAAGGGATAGTAATATTGATAGAAATTAGACGACACTGTGAATAATCATAAGGAAACAAGATGAATTAGATATGATAATTTTGGGACTTGACACATTTATATACTTCACAATTGGAAAAAAAAAAAAAAAATAGGCTTCAAAAGAATCTCACAGTTTTCAAGATACAATTGATGAAAACAAGAGAGATTGTGATTTTTGGGTGGATTCGTTGCAAAAGCACCAACAACATAGTGAAAGAAACATTATTATTTCTATTTATGCAGAGACAAATTTAATCAAGGCATTTTGTACATATTAAGGGATAATTTCATGTGTTGTACAAACAGAGTCACAAATGAAAATGATGTTGAATACTTACAGATGTTTCCAACTACCAAACCCAAGATCCACTGACCTCCTCAAAAATTTTGGTATTTCACTTCCTTTGTTGTTTCTCTGATAATTCTTTATATAATATACTTTTTAGAATTATTTATTGTCAAAATGTCTACTAAAATGACTAATGATGGATATTTAAAATAGATAATGATCTAAAAGTGTGCAAAATAGAAATAATTAATATAGTGTACACATTATTAAAAAATTATTGGATATGGAAATAGGAGAAGAAGTTATCATACCATGTACTTAATTCGTTTGTTTGTTTTTATTTTTTATTTTTGAATTTATTTAATTGTCGCATTCATAACATATTTGGATGTCCATTATAGGGAACTAAAATAACAATGGCATTAATCAAGATAATGACCATGAAACGATGGAGATGGAAATGAGCATTAATCATTGTAATTCTCTTTCTCTCTATAATTATTATTTTCATTGTCCTGTTTCATAGTATTTCATATATTATTATAGTTAAAAATAAAGAAAATGACTACAATGATAAATGGAATGTCCTGGAAATCTATAATCAACATGAAAATAGTGTATTGACAATTTAACATGCTTCATTGTTTATATAGTTAGTTATTAATTTTATTTATTGTCACATTTTATAGCATTTCTTATGTTTATTATAGTGACAAGTAAGGAGAAAAAAGACATTGATTAAATGAAAATGAACGAAGTTATAATCAATAACAAAATATAATATTAGGTACTTATAACTCGTCAACTAGTTTTCCTTATTATTTAATGTTTTTTATTCATTTTTACAAATTCAAGACATTTTTATTTATTTTAGTGACAAAGAAAGAGGGAAAAGACAATGATGAGTGCAAGCTATAATTATGAAGATATTATGTCAGATCAGGGACTTATAACTTGTGTTGTTGTTTCTCTTGTTACTTTTCAAATTTTAATGTTTTTCACAATCATAACATTTTATATTTCTATTATAGGGACAAATAAAAAGAACAAAATTAACAACTAGAACAATGTTAAAATTGTGTGTGTGTGTGTGTGTGTGTGTGTGAGAGAGAGAGAGAGAGAGAGAGAGAGAAGAAGTATTTTTGGCATTTTATTGAGGCTTTGACATTTTTCTTTCCAAGTCTTATGAATATAGTACAAGAGAATATTGGCTCATCTATAAATAGTGGAAAAAATATTCAAGGTAAGTGCACTTTTTCAACAATTCTTTCATAATAATTGTTTTTAGCATGAATAAAGTGGTTTTACTAGATTATTAGTTATTATGTTGTAGCCAAAATAACTAAAAAGAAATTATCTATTTAGTGATAAAAAAACATTTTTTATTATAGCATTGATGATGATGCAACTAAAAGACATGTTAAGAAAAATGGAAAGGATGTGGATTGCACAATAGAAAAAAATTTATTCTGGCTTCGACCACATGTGGAAAGTTTTATTGAATAGTGTTTCAAAAGTAAATCTCTTGGCATTACAATTTGGATGATAGCTTTGAAGCAAACCACAACAAGAATTTTAAAAACGTTGGTTTCAAAAACATCACAAGGTCGACTTGTGTTTATGTGGGTTGCTTTAGATTTCAAATCACTAAAGGGACATAAGATCACTGATAATTTGGAAAATGTTATACACACTAAATCATTGAAAACGTTGTGGGAAATGCATACCCCATATGATGGAACTAACTGTGATAGTGGATTGTTCACTTGAGAGAGTACAATAAAATCCCAAAGAAAATGTGTTTCTTGTTGCTCCATTCAGTGGAACAAACCAAGATGATAATTGGTTGATCAATGTGTTATGGATAAGAAACAAATATGGGAGCTGCTTTGAAATATTTTCAATCATAATTAGTAGTACCTAAAGATGAAAAGTGTCTATTTCATGCATAAATGTGCATATACTATGTGTAATATGGTTTCTTGGTCAGTATATGTATGACATCATGAATTATTATTGTATTTTGTAGCCTTTATTAATTTAAGTTAACATATATTTCACGAAACCAATACATTAGTAGAAAGAAAATATTTTTTTTTTTTTTTTTATTGCTAGTAACATATTGTGTTAATGACAATTATTGATTTGGATGGTGGTTTGATGCGTTCATATCAAAATTTCATAGTTTATAGAAATTTAAAAAATCGATCAGGTTGTATCTAGAAATTGTTAGATAATGGTCCATTTTCTTGATTTAGACCATTGCAATTATTTTTTCAATTGTGGTTTACATTGTCATTAGACCTCTTAAGTTGGTGATTTGAATGATGGTTTATTGTGTTCTTATAAATCCTATTTTTCCATAAAAGTTAAAAGATGGCATATTAGGTTGTATGTAGCACCAACAATATAAGTACATATTGCACTAAAATAAGCACTAAAAACAACTAAGGGATATATATATAGATATATATATATAGTATGTTTCAAATTTTAAAAGTGCATTAGGTTTTATGTGGAAATTAACATATAATTAGTTTGTTTTCTTGAATTGGACCATTGTCATTGTATTTGACAATTGTTATTAAACAAATAATTCTAACTCTTAGAATCAACCATTTAAATGGTGGGCAAATATATTCATGTAATACTTGTTCCATACAAATCAAATAAATGTATTGGGTTGTATGTATTAAAGCATTGCAAGATAAAACAAATCTAGTATGTGTTAGATTTATTTTTGACATAAACACAAGAATTGCAAAGTAAACCAATATAGTGCCCATTAAATTTGATTGTAGCACAACAAAAAAATTGTAAGGTAAAACAAATCTAATGTAAGGTGAAACACAAAATCATTGCAGAGTAAAACACAAGCACAAAGAAATTCATTATAGGGTAAAATAAATCTAGTGTGCTAGATTTGTTTCTAGTAGGAACAATAACATTGCAGGTTAAAGCAAATATAGTGTGTGCTAGATTTATCTCTGTCATAAACACAAGCATTGCAGGGTAAAATAAATCTAGCACACGCTAGATTTGTTTCTAGCATAAACACAAACATTGCAAGGTAAAACAAATTTAGTGCCCACAAGATTTGTTTCTATCACAAACAAAAGCATTGTAAGGTAAAACAAATATAGTGTAAGGAAAAATATAAAAGCTTTGTAGGGTAAAACAAGAGCAAAAACACAAACATTGTAGGGTAAAACAGATATATCATGTGCTAGATTGTTTCTAGTACAAACAAAAACATTACAGGGTAAAATGAATCTAGTGCACACTAGATTTATTTCTAACATAAACGCCAACATTTCAAAGTAAAACAAATCTACCGTGCACTAGATTTCCTTCTAGCATAAATACAAGCATTACAAGATAAAATAAATACAAGGATTACAAGATAAAATAAATCCAACATGTGATAGATTTGTTTCTAGCACAGACATAGGAATTGCAAGGTAAAATAAATCTAACACATGCTAGATTTGTTTCACCATATAACGTGGTTTTGTTTGTGCAAGAAGGAAAAATATTGTGTGCTAGATTTCTTTTGCCATGTAATATTTTTATTATTCTTGCTTATTTCATTAGAAATTTAATTATGAAAGAAATGATATAATTCTTATGGAGTTAATGGAGAGGGGTCGAGGTGGCTAACCCTAGTTTCCTTGACCATGGTTCATACCTCCTCTATCACTTTCATCATGTTTCTCATTTCCTTACAGGTGATGTAGCCAATTCGTGTTGTCATTTTGCAATGTGTCGTGTTAATGCTAATGTTCCTGGAGTTTTCATTTGTGTCATTTTTTCGTCCTCTGAAGAAATGTTGAAGGGACAGCAAGTTGGGTGGCCACTCTAGTCACTCAATTCTCTACTTCACGTTGTTTCTTGTCGGCAGTTTTGTCTTCGCCATTTGGATGGGTTGATCAGTGGTGGTTTGTGGTTTTAGATGTACTGGATTAATTCATTGGCATTGCCTCTTCGATCCAGGTTCTGCATTGGGTCATGTCTTGGCCTCTTCTCACCTCTTGCTGCTTTATCCAGTGGTCATTTTCTTTGTTCCTTGCACAGTTTCAACTACGGTGGCATTGCAACTCATTTTCTTCCTGAGGCCTAGTTTTGGGTCCCCATTTTTGAGTTTGTAGGGTGGCTTGTACCATATTTTGTGTGTTTCTTTTCTATTTGTTGGGTATTTCTCTTCTTTTTTGTGGGTAGATTTCTTAGGTTTTGATTATTCTTGTTTTTTGCGACACATTGTTTGGTTTTATCTATGTTGTTTTCTACTCCCTTTTGGGCTTTCTGAGGGCATGTGTTCCCTGCCATATACTTGGTCAGACATGTGTGCCTAGTTTTATTTCAATTCTCTATGCTCTGAAGTGTGGGGCTTTTTGACCCTAGGGTTTCACACCCTGAACATTGTAGTCTAATAATTGTTCCACGTTTCTGGTTTTTTTCATCTAGAGTACAAACACACTTTGTGTGTATACAGAATGAAATTTTTATTCCTTGTTATCATAGTAAAAATTATAGTATTTTTTCCTCTGAAAATAAAATAAAATAAAAAATGAAAGCAATGATAGTATTTATAATTCATATTTTCTTCAATAATTAAAGAACTGGTAATAGTTTCTTAATTTTATTTTCATAAATCATAGATGATGAAGCTAAAAAAATATCAAAGGAAGTATCTCAGGGAGAATAAAGTTCAAGAAATATACCACCAAGGTTTAGGAAATATACAACCAAAATCTTCTTTAAAAATTTTGTCCTGATGATGAACCACATTGGTTAGTTCAAAATGCTGACCCAAAATTTGTCATTGTGATTAATCCAAAATATTTATTTCAAAAACATTATGAATCACAAAAGCTTGAACTTAGAGATGGTATGTCATTTTCAAAAATACTTCATACTTTATTACAAATGGTTAGGTATTAAGTGAATAAATGGATGTTGATTAATGAAGTTTTAGTTATCATTTTCTTGTAGTAAACTTGAATATGGTTTGAAATTCCATGTTCTAATGCATATGTGTGAACTGCATGTTGTAAATGTTGATTTCATAATGTCTTTTAACTTGTAATTTTTTTAATTCATTTGAAATTTTCGTACATTTTTGTATAAATGTTTTCAGATTCTAGGGACTATGGTGCAAGTGGGATTCCAAAGACATTATGATTTATTATTGTATTTTGTAAGCTTTATTAATTTAAGTTGACTTGTATTTCATGACACCAATACAGTAGTAAAAATAAAATATTCTTACTTGTTTATTGCTAGTAAGATATTGTATTAATGATAACTATTGATTTGAATGGTTGTTTAGTGTATTCTTATCAAAATTTCTTAATTTATAGAAATTTAAAAAATGGATTTGGCTGTACATAGAAACATTAGATAATTTGTTTTCTTGATTTGGAACATTGCAATAATATTTTCAGTTGTGATTTACCTTGTCATTAGACCTCTTAAAAATTAGTGATTTGAACGATGCTTCATTGTGTTCTTATAACTTATCCTTTTCCATAAAAGTTAAAAAAACTATATTAGGTTGTGTGTAGCGCCAACAATATAAGTGAATCTTGGACTAAAATAAGCACCAAAGGCAGCTAAGAGATATACTTTAGAATATAATATATATTTAAATAGTTTGTTTGAAATCTAAAAAGTGTATTAGGTTTCAGGTGGAAATCAACATATAATTATTTTGTTTACTTGAGTTGGACCATTGTAATTATATTTTTCAATTTTAATCTTATATTTTTCAATTCTGATTAAACAAATAGTTCTAACTCTTAAAATCAACCATTTAATGTTGGGTAAATCTATTCATGTAATACTTATTCCATAGAAATTTAATAATTTCATTAGGTTATATGTATAAACTAGACATATCATTAATTCGTTCAATTGAATGGGGCCATTATAACAATGTTTTTTATTGCTATTTAACTCCTTGAAAAATTCGCTTTGTTACAAATTAAAAACATTCCTAATATATATGCTAATATCATTTTTTAATGTTTTAAAGTGTAATGATTTGATTTTCTTAAGTAATGAAGTGTTTAAGTGGAGATAGGTAATGTCATATATATGGTTGCAGTGTAGATGCGTAAAGCATTAATGTAAGTTGAAAGATATTTTTTATTTTTGAAATTCGAGTATTCTTCCAATCATACACTAGATATGGACCAAGTTGTCATATTCAAAGAGACCTAGATTGGCAATTTGGTAATAGGTCATATTTTTTGGGCATTCTCAATTGGAAGTATTAAAATATTGCTTAAAAAATTATGATGTTGCAATATGGACATTAGATCTCACTAACAAGTACATTTGACAAGTACTTGAAAAACAGATATTGATATAGGGTAATTTAAATTCATATGAGACAGGTCTCATTGCCATCTGCAAACAAAAATGAAAGCAAGGGGGTCAAAACATGGATTTGAAATACACTTTTTGGTGAAATGAGGGTACATTTTGCTGAAAAGTGGATGCTCAATCGAGCAATTTTAAGCAGTTGATCGAGTTGTTGAGGCACTTAAAAATAGCTCGATTGAGTGTTTAAACAAACCCTCGATCTATTTGTTTTCTAACATGAGTTAACGGCTCAATCAAGATTTATTGCTCGATAGAGCTCTATTTTTCAATCTATCATTATTTCTAATTAAATACCCGAGTCGCAACCTGCACAAGTCATTTTTCTCTGAACGTGAGAGGAAAAGGAATTCGACAGAAGATTTCTAAGCTTGATCGAGATGGAGGAACTCAATATAGCTACCCATCAACCCCACCTACCACCCAGATAGGTTTCTTGTCATTTTTGTATCTTTTATTTGGTTTTTTTTTTTGCAAAATAAAATAAATTAATTTGAATAAAAAAGCCTAACATAAAAAACTACAAAAAGAAAATCATGAAAATCAATATAAAAAAACACCAAAAAAGCCCTTTAAAACCACAAAAAACCTTGAAAACCACCAAGAAAACTCTTGGAGACCAAAAACAACTTAGAAAACAACCAAGAAAACCCTTGAAAAGGCCCAAAAAAAAAAACTATAATTTAGGTTTTATTTTATTTTTTCAATTTCACTATATATGTTATCTGCAATGGTAGCATGTTTATTAAAAATTTTCTATGGAAAATATTATTTTTAACTATTTTAAATTTTATATTTTTTTGAGAAATTGGAGAAATAAATTTTCAAAAAAAATGTGTTTTTGTTATTAAAAATGCATTTTAAAATATTTGAACAAATTTGATCAAAAATAGGCCCCAAAAAAAATTCAAAATAGAAAAAATTAAACTATAGAACTCCAATAAATAAAATAAATAAGGAACTTTAAAATCACATAATAAATATGGTTTCTAGTGGTGAACCTCTATTAAAATTAAATATGAAAATTTATTTCATTTTGTTTTAAATTTTAAATAAATTTATATTTAAATATTTTTTAATAATAAATATAGTAATTTGTTAATACAATTAATTATACTTAAATAAAATATTAATAAATTAGAGTCCAAAACAATTTTATTTATTTAATTAATCTTATTAACCAAAAAAAAATTAATTAATTAATTATATATAACAAAACTAAAGCTATACATAACATAACATAATATAATATAACTTGTAACATTTAACATGTTTATAATATATATATATATATTATATATAAGATATACACTTAAAGTATAAATAACTATTATATATATACAACATAACTAGATATATAATTATATAACATAACATAGCATGTAACATAACTTTATAACTATGCTTAACATAGTTATATTTATAACATTTCTCTCCTAGACAGGCACACACATATATATAACATTTAACATAGTTCTATAATTATTTAACATAGTATGCTCTTTGTAATAACATAAGATGGGTGATGCTCAACAACTCTTTTAAGACTCGAGTTGATCTATATATAAATTGTAATTTTCCTTAAAATTTCCATTGCTCATATTTGTAAAATCATTTAAAATAATGATACATGACAACTATATATCTCTTCATCCCCACTCTTATTAAATTTATTAGTTGAGCAATGATTTTGTAATTTACACTTCTTATATCTTTATTTAACTATATAATGCAACAGAGCACACACACACACACACACATATATATATATATATAGTTTCAACAATGCATCATTGATACATACATTAAATCCATGATGAAAAGTACATTGAAAGTGAATATATAAGCATTTTGACTCTTTTCTAATTTGTACCATATGGTTTCATTATGAAGTGTATCATACGGAAACAATGTCTTCATGTGCTTGCACTTAGTACTTATCATGTGTAAAAATCAAACATTATACAAACTTGTCTTATGGAGTATTTGATTGGCATGAAATTTTATTAGTTTTACAAATAAGTTTATTTCAATTTTTTACATATATTTACATATTTCTCCTCAATGAATAAAATGCATTATTTATAGATGGGAAAAAGTGTAAGTTAGATTTTCAATCACATTTTTTGATTGATTTTACATGGAACTCAATACTTTGGTTGATAATATATCAAAATAGACTAGTAGTTTAGGACTTTAGCCTAAATTATTCTACTTGAATTTATAAATGATTTTCTTATCAACATTTTTTTCTTGGATTAATTTATATGTATTACATGTAATTTGTGGAGCGATCTCCCATACACTCCCCAACCATAGTCTCTCATAGTGTTGGGGGATCTATTTTACATGGTCGGGCTAGATCATGTTGCCATACCAGAGTGTTTGTTCCACTCATAGATATTCCCTCTGACACAAGTCAGAGTGTCAAAGGAAATGTTTGTCTCTGTTGATGATGTTGCTACGGATAGTGGACCTTGTAGGTTTTAACCCCGTACAGAAATTACCTACATACGAATTCTAAAACATAGAAAATAAACAATGCGAGATCATAACACATAAAACACATATACACAGAGATTTTCCCCTGGATCCCAAAACCAGGACTACCAGCTTGATTTTTCATTATGTTCCTTTCAATGTTACAATACATATTTATACATGTCGAAGCATCCAATACCATGGATCGAAAAACCATGGATTGAAAACCATCGCATCCAATAAACATGTGCGAAAATCATGCACAAAACCATATGTGGGTCCACCCAACCTAACATAGGGTCCAAAACCAAAATTTTTTGGGGTGCCGCCCCGAACCCCATAAAGTGGGGTTACGAGTGCCCTTCAAACCCCCTGTTAACTATGTGGAAAGAATATAACACAACCCAACATTCTCCCACTTGTTGTT
>APFE031759912.1:166230-203083 GCA_000404065.3 Pinus taeda | reverse complement strand
GGGCGGAAGTTTAAAATATAACATTATCGTTCACTTTCTCACATTCATGTACTTTGTTGGTATTTTCAACAACTTTTCTTCAAAAAACCATAACTTCTTCATCTGAAAGTCGTTTTCAAAACCATTTTTTTTAATCGGCCTAATTTTTCGAGATCTTTCCATTGGAACATGGTTTCAGCATCTATAGCTTCAGTTTTTGTTAAATGGAAAGTCCATGCCAAGTTATTCTTGACAACACCAACTACTTCCAATCTTTATCCTACATTGTGGATTTATTTAGAAGTAAAGGTCTTTATAGAATAGCCTCAGGCCAAGCATCTAAACCTAAAGATGAAGATAAGACAGTGAAATGGGAAAATAGGCAATATCAAGCACATAGGTTGATAGTGATGTCTATTTCTCTAGACCTAAGATTCCATATCACGGAACTTGATACCCCTGATGAAGTAAGGAAACATCTAAATAAAGTGTTTGGAATTAAAAATGAAATTAGAGCCCATCAACTCGAAAATGAGTTTCTTACATTGCACCCTAATAATCTTTCTTCCATTGAAGACTTTTTGTCCAAGTTCAAGACCCTTAGACTTCTCTTGGAAGGTGTTAAATTTAAGCAAGAAGATGGTAGCCTTACCTATTCCATTCTTACAAAGTTAGGACCAGCCTACTCTTTGTTTATTTGCACCTTCCATTCTACTAGAGAATCCTTTATTTCTCAAGGACAAGCCTACAAGTCCCCCACTTTTGATGCCTTTTGTGATTATTTAATAAGAGAACAAGAAAAACTCATACATCTTGGTCTTCTTAATCTTGGAAACCCTTCTAAGCAAGCCTTAGCCGCCCAACAACAACCAAGTTCAAAGAATCCTAAGAAGCAGCATCCTAAAAAGAATGGTCCTAAGCCAACAAAGGGTCCTAAGCACTTTTAGTCTCAAAATGAAAAATCAATTCAACAAAATGATAAGGCAAATAAAAACAAAGGGAAGAAGACTGATAGGCATTGCAACTTTTGTAATCGAGATGGCCACTTAGAATCCAAATGCTTTAAGAAGATGGATGCCTTGGAAGTAGCAATGAAGAAGCATAACATCCATTTGTATCACTCTTAAACTTCAACTTCATCTTCAGGAATAACACTTTTTTCATGTGGTTGTCAAGCATCTCGGTCTGGTTATGCACTAAATGTATATTCTTCTTCTCATTCTCATGAGTGGCTCATTGATTTTGGATCTTCTTATCACATGGCCAAAAACAAAGCCATGTTTTCTTCTTTAAATGATTGTAATACCAAAAAAATATGTTGGTGATGATAAATCTCTTAGTGTTGTAGGTATTGGAACTATTCATCTAAACAATGGTCAATTTAATGATGTATTGTGTGTTCCAAACTTATCCTACAACCTTCTATCTATATATCATATAACTCATTTAGGTGAAGGTAAAGTCGTTGAATTCTCACCTCATGACATTGTAATTAAGGACCTAAGAGATCCTATACAGATTTTAGCTACTGGCATTGCTAATGATTCAACAAGGTTGTATAATTTTAACAACTTTGGGTCATCAACTCTTCCCTCAGTATTTTTTGCTCATAATGATGAAGTAAGCAAACCTTGGCATGAGCAATTTGGTCACTTAAACTATGGCTCCCTTCAAAATATATGTAAAGAAAATACAGTGACAGGTCTTCCTATGGTATCTTGTAGAGATAGCGTTTGTTCTGGATGTGTACTCAAAAAACATCATCAGGAAGGTTTTGAAAAAGATGCCTCTTGGCACACCTCAGCCCCTTTACAACTTCTGCATAGTGATTTATGTGGTCCACTTCTAGTTGTTTCAAACTCTGGCTACAAGTATTTCTTAACTTTCATTGATGATGTCTCCATATTCACTTGGGTATAATTCTTAAAACTCAAAAGTGAAGTATTTAACATCTTCTTAGCCTTTAAGGCCTTTGTTGAGAAACAATATGGACATCAAATTCTTAAGCTAAGATCTGATAATGTCATAGAATATGTTAACAACAAATTCATCAACTTTTGCACTAAGAATGGAATTGAAACGCAACATACTGTTCCATATACTCCACAACAAAATGGTGTAGCTAAAAGGAAGAATCGCACCTTAAAGGAAATGGCTAATTGTATGCTTCAATCTAAAGGACTTAGTCTTAATTTTTGGGCAAAAGTAATTAACTGTGCAAATTACATAGTAAATCGCACTCCTACTAAGGTTTTGAGGAATATCACTCCAGAAGAAACATGGAGCTCAATTAAACTAGATGTAAGTCACTTTCATGTTTTTGGAAGTGAAGCATGGGCCCATATTCCCAATGAGAAACATAAAGCCTTAGAACCTAAGAGTGAAAAATGTATTTTTGTTGGATATTCTGAAGATGTCAAAGGATATAGACTTATTTCACCTAAATCCAAAAATGTTATCATTAGAAGCGATGTAAAGTTTGTTGAAAATATATCGGCCTACGAGCCTAGTTTGGCATATGTGCCACCTCTCTCTATCCCTTCTACTTCTGAAAATATTTCTTCGTCAGATCATGACAGCGAGGATGACAATCCTCCCCCACCTTCTCAGGATCCTCCTTCAACTCCTCAACTTCCAAAATGGGTTCGTGCTACTCAGGATGTAGCAGGTTCTCTTGCAAGTGATCCTACAGATCAGCAACATACACGTTCTCAGTTCGATAGAGCCTCTTCTTTACTAGCTCAATCTTTAGCGAATTATGATCCTGACACCTTTGCAGAAGCTTCAAGCCATCTAGATTGGGGCACAACTATGAATGAAGAATATTGTTCATTATTGGAAAATGATACATGTGATCTTGTTCCTCTTCCAAAGGGAAGAAAACTTGTTAGATGTAAATGGGTTTACTGAACCAAGTTTGGACGAGATGGAAAAGTTGATAAACATAAAGCTCATCTTGTGCCTAAGGGCTTTTCACAAGTTGAATGCATTGACTTTAATGAAACCTTCTCCCCTGTTGCCAAAATGAACTATATTTGCCTTGTTCTTTCCCTTGCTACCTCTTTCAAATGGGGAGTCCATCAAATGGATGTTAAATATGCCTTCTTAATTGGGGACTTACATGAAGAAATCTATATGGAACAACCTCCTGGATTTATAAAAAAAGACTCCAACCTTGTATGTCAACTTCAGAAATCCCTTTGTGGTCTCAAGCAAGCACCTCGAGCTTGGTATGCCTAAATGGATAGCTTTCTTTTAGATACTAGCTTTTCTAGGTGTCATGCTGATAATATTGTCTACACCAAGAAAGTGAGTAAGTCTCTTATCATTCTTGTTCTTTACGTTGATGATCTTATCCTTACTGGTAGTGATCCAAACCTTATAAACCATGTGAAGTCCAGCCTTAAAAATAAGTTTGAAATGACAGACTTAGGACACTTGCATTATGTTCTTGGTCTTCAAGTCTTGCAATCTGAGGAAGGTATTTCCTTTTCCTAGTCCAAGTATGCATGTGATCTTCTACGCCACTTTCACGTGGAAGATTGTAAGCCATCCCCTTCTCCCTTTCAGTCTGGAGCTAAACTTTCGGTCGCTTGTACTTCCCCTAAAGTTGATGCCACCTTATACTGTTAACTTGTAAGAAAACTTTTGTATCTAACCCTACCTATCCTAACCTTTCCTTTGTTGTTGGTCTTATTGCTCGGTTTATGAAAAACCCACATCAAAGTCATTGGAAAGTAGATAAAAGAATACTTTGTTACAGTTCAGTTTGGGATTCATTACAGTGTAGAAGCATCTCCTCTATTGGTTGGTTTCACTGATTCTAATTGGACCGGTGACCCTGATGATCAGAAGTCTACTACAAGTTATATCTTCACTCTTGGTTCTGGACCTATTACATTGGCTTCCAAGCAAGAAAGTTTCATTTCTCTTTTTTTAGAAGGAGAAGAGTATCGTGGCATCGTAGAAGCTAGTAAGGAAGCCCTATGGATTCGTTAGATCTCGTCAGAGTTTGGCTTTCAGCAGCAACATCCAACTACACTTTGGTGTGATAATAAAATTTTCATTCAAATATGCAAATATCCAGTCCAACATCAATGCAGAAAACACATTGAACTACACATGCACTTCATTAGAAATCTCATTCATGACCATGTTCTTGAAGTGTAATATTGTTGATCCGATGATCAAGTTGTAGACATCTTGCAAAGACTCTCACAAAGGCGAAGTTTATTAAACTTTGATTTATGGTTGGAGTTCAGGAAGTTGTCACTAAGGAGGGATAGGCTCTAATGCCTCCTTCCTTCTCCTATTCTTTCATATTTTTACATCCTTCAATCCTATCCTAAGTAGTTCTTAAGGGGGGATGTTAGGATATTCCGACACATAGGAAATAGTTAAGTATAATTTGGTCTATTGTAGATCGTAAACTGTGTTTCTTTACTATGTACTTTTGTAACTTATAATCCGATGGTCACGATATGTTCTAGACATGAAGTGATCCGATGATTTGTTCTCTCCTTGGTATTACCGATAATTGATCCATGGCTTAACACCTTATTGGTCCATGATCTCCATTTAAAGAGCATGGAGGGTCATTTGTAAGGTGACCATTCATGAGAGAAGCTTATGTAAATTTTCTTTCTTTTATTAATAAATTGCCTGAAGTGATTGCATTGGCTCAGGTCGTGGACTATTTCCCTCTTTGAAGGTTTTAACCACGTCAAGAATATAGGTGTATTGATCTATGATCTATTTGTGAGTGGTGTCCTTTGGTGTTATATCTAAGGAACTTACCCTATAAATTCCTACAACTGTAGGAGGAGGAGGGTCATCATGACAACTCTTCTTGTAAAATTGTCGGAAAGTATCATAATGAAGCTTAAATTCAATAAGATATTAGCAAAAACACATGTCACGGATTTTGTTAGACCATGGCTTCAATTTTGGAAACATCCTTATGGATATCTTCACATGGCAATTTCTTTCATGAAATTCCTTGAATAGTGCAACTCTTATCATTTCTATAATGTGCTTAGTGTGTTCCACATACTCACCTTTAGTTATGCAATGTCATATGACATGATTTCTATCTGGAATAACATCATAATGACTCTCCCAAAACTCTACCACAAATTCTTTACTTCTTGTTGTAAGCATGTCTTGGTAGGGTTTCCTGGTGATAAGAACCCAAGAAGCAGATTCATCATTTTCATTCACTCGAACCTTGAATTCGGTATGCTTATGCAAGGTTTCTCAAGACATGGATCAATTTTGACATTGTTGCTAACTTTTTTGTCTTAATGTACTTAGTGCAACAATAGAAGTTGTAATTGCCCTGCGCTAGCTCAAACATCAGATTTTCTTGATTTTCTAAACATTGTGAATTCCATTTATATATTTGTAGTGACATTCATATGTGTCTTCTTGCTTTTAGCATCTTGGACACCCAAAAACTTTGTGCCATGTTTTAGTTTCTTATGTTTGATCAACCCATGTAGCATCTAAGCTTGTGCAACAAATGAATGTTTGTCAAAATGTTTTTGAATGATGTTATTGACATGGTCTCTAATAATACGAGAACGGATAGGCTCCCCAAGGTCCTCTATTGTGCTTGCATGCAAATTTTCTGCAAACTGTCCACCACTTTCCAAACCAGCACAACTCCCTATTATCTTGTCAACTTGAGAGGAAACAATTTGTTCTTCTAGTGGTTTATCAACTTGATAGGGGAAATATTCTTCCTCCATTGGTTGATTAGCTTGACATGGCACATGTTATTCCCCTAGTGACAATTGATTAGATTTGTAGGGAATATGTTCCTCTAGTGGCTGATCAGGTCCATAGGGCACATCTTGATCATCATCTAGTTAATCAGCATGATGGGACACATCATCTTCCTCATGTGGTTGTTCAATTTCCATCCCTACATAGTGGAATAATAAATATACTTGTAATCAAGTGAATCATCATCGTAAGACAAGTGAATAGTAAATATACACATGTTTACTTAAGAAATCACCATAGGTGGAAGGTCATGATATGATTTTATGGTGGAAAACTAGGTAGCATAAGTTGACATGGACCAAGGGTTATAACTTGAAACATGAAAAGAAAAGGGTTTCAAGCTAAGGGAAAGATGGGTCGAAGAAGAATGAACCAATAAAGGTATTGGTCCATGTGTCAACAAAAAATGGTGATTCAAAATATGATGAAAGGTAAAATCATTCCTCCTCACTCAACAAAAATCAATTTGGAAACCCTAGGGTTCTAGTCACAAACCCTAGGGAAAAGAAATGAAAAACAAGTTGACAGTTGGAAATTAGGTAGCATAAGTTTACATGGACCAAAGGTTATAAGTTGAAACATGAAAAGAAAATGGTTTCAATCTCAGGGAAAGATGGGTCGAAGAAGAACGCACCAATAAAGGTATTGATCTCTGTGACAACAAAAAAGGTGATGCAGAATATGCTGAAAGATAAAAGCATTCATCGTCAATCAATAAAAAACAATTTTCAAACCATAGTGTTCTAGTCACATGGACCAAGGGTTCTAAGTTGAAACATGAAAATAAAATGGTTTTGAGATCAAGGAAAGATAGGTCGAAGAAGAGAGCAAGTCAATGAAAGTATCGTTCCATGTGTTAACAAAAAGGGTGATTTAGAATATGATGAAGGGTAAAATCATTCATCATGTATGAAAGGTAAAATAATTCTCATGATAGTGTGAATTGTATGTAGGAGGCACCTGAATATGATATAATACCTATGAAACAAGTAACTAATGACAAGCATTCTATTGTGAGAAATATATCAGTTGGAAAGAAAGGGAATAAATCAACAACACCTAAGACTATTGCATTTGCAATCACATTTGAACACATACATTTTCTTTAGGAAAACAAAATTAATCACATACATAAGGCAAAGATAAAAATAAATGGTCAATTTTCCCTTTAATTTGAATGTGTGAAAAAAATCAACAAAAAAGGTTTATCTAAGGTTTTGCATATGAGAAAATTTCCTAAAAAGACCTAACGCCCCTATGCTTAAGTAGTATCTGAGCCTTGTGAAAAATTTATAATAGGGTATTTGGGCCACGTCATAAATGTCATTAGCAATGCCTCTAGCAACCAAAAAGTCATCCAAGGTATGGAGAGGGTTATAGTGGCCAAACGCACTAGGGTTGCGTCCCGAAAGAGTTGGCAGCGCTTCCAGTAGCCTAACAAAGATCACCTTAGGTCTAAGTGTTGCTACACCTCAACCTATAGGGAAAGATACCCTAAGATTTGGCCACTAAGTTACCTATATCCAATGGGAATGGATGAATCTCAGCTTCTGGTTGTCATTTTTGGACCTAGAACCCCTACCACATGTCAGGAGAAAACATGAAGGTCTATGATAATCCACCACCTAGGCCTTACCCCCTTCACGGGTTTCTATCCATGTATCGGATTTGTAATTGGATGATGCATGATTTAAAGCTTCGTAAAAGACAACTTTCTATGTTTCAATATGAAAAACGACCATGACGACTTATGTGCTGCAAATAGCCTTGGTCTTAGCCTAAACTATAAATTATCTTGTAGCCCTTGTGGGGAATTTAGAGTGTTTAGGTTAATATTTCTTTTACAAAGGCTTTGTTTCACTTAGGGTGTGCAACAAAATATAAGCTCAAATAAATTACGCACAAAGATTTTGGAAAGAGGATATCTTTTATAGAAAGTTTAAGTGATTTTAGTGTGTGGGGTGAATGTGTGTGAAAATGAAATTGTGAGCATACAAAGTGTGACTTGATGTGGATATGTGGTGATCAGGTACAATTCCCTTAATTAAACTATGTGATATTTGTTCCTTGCAAGAAAAGAAATGATGTGAGGATGATGGGCCACTTACTTCTTTCCTAATTATACTATGTGAGCATATGTTTGTGTGCAAAATTTCAAAGTAAATATAAGAATTTACTCTACTTGTAATGGTTAGTAAACCAAATTGTTTAGTAGTTATGGTGTGTGCAAGTTGAATCTAGTGCACATACAGAGTGTTTGAAGTGCAAGTGTATGGATATGTGTTTCATGATCCTTTAATACAATTCCCCTAATCACACTATGTGATATTTGTTCCTTGCAAGAAAAGAAATGATGTGTGGATGATGAGTCACTTAATTCTTTCATAATTATAATATGTGAGCATATGTTTGCGTGCAAAATTTCAAAGTAAAATATAAGTCTCAGTTACTCTACTTGTAATGGTCAATATAGCAAATTGGTCAATAGTGATGGTGTGTGCAAGGTGAACTAGTGCACATACAAACTATTTGAATTGCAAGTATGTGTGAAATATGTATTATATAGTTATAATGTATGGTTAAATATATTTCTATAAATGGTTAATAAAATACAATATTGTCAATTTTTTTTTAAATTTAATTTGATATATCATAAGAATATTGTCTCCGTTTACTAAGTGAATCATTTGACCTTTTTATAAATTAGTTCTTCTTAGGAACAATTTTTCATTTCTTTAAGAGACTACATAAATCCTAAACTAAAAGTGATTTCTACAACAAAGTAAAGCATTTCAAGGCCTTTTTCAAATTTACTTATTCATAGAAACATTTTTTTATTTCTTCAAAAGACTATATAAATCCCAAACTAAAAGTGATCCCTACTATAACAAGGAAAGTATTATATTTTTGTTCAAATATATCATATACCAAACATTTCAATTATTTAAATCCAATGTCAATTATTTAAATCTACTCATTTGTATAATAATTTGCAAGGTTCTTGAATTAAAGACTAATAGAAATTAAGTTTAAATTCCTATATAGGAAACTTCTAAATACATATTTTAGAGGGAATTATTACTTAAAGAACTTAATGATGTGGTGAATCTTTTGAATTTGAGAGAATGGGAGATTCTTGATAATCAAGCTAGTGATTACCAAATTGAAGGGCCAAATTTATTTCATGAGATAAAATAATTTCTATATATATATTATATATATATTAATATATATTATATATATATATATATATATATATATATATATATATATTATATTCATACAAATTTAATCAGCTATAATATAAATTGTGACTGAAAACCCATATAATACATAAATACACACTCCATGATACAATAAGGAACATATTCAACTAATTTTTAAATATATTAATATTTGAAATTCTACTATACAAAATCAAATTAGTTGTAAAAAAATTTCTTTATTAGAAGCACCATATCATTTAACATTTTAAGATGTGTAACTAAAATTACCATAAAACAATAGCAATAATAACTTTCTTAATGGAAGAACTTATCATAACTATAGAGAATTTCATAATTCCAAATAAAAAGTGGAAGAAATGTGGGATGAGAAGGACAATGAAATTGTTGATAAGGAAACAAAAAGAAATCCAGAGATAGAGGTTTTAGTGGATTTAGAGAACAAGGAAGCTGCTACAAGGTCTTACAACAATGAATGTACATCGTTATCTTTTATGTGAAAAGGGGCACAAATTATTTGAGTGTTTTTTTGGGAGAATGTAAATGTAAATTTTAGCACAACAATCAAGTAGGGCACAAGGAAGGGTAAGAGTCTTTAAAAAACTATATTTTTCTACAAGGAACCTTTTTTTATGCACATGCAAAGATGGATATCCAATGTCTTTTATGTTTTCAGTTATTTTCATCAAATATTGACAAAGCTTAGAATAAATAACTATTTTTTACTTTTGAAGCATAGTTTTCAATATATTCATGATTACATATGTTGAGAAACAACTAGATGAATTTAAACGACATTAGATTGCCACAGTTTAAGAAGATTAGTATTATAAACATTTCTAGCATATCATCAATACATGCAAGTTAATTTACTACTTTTGCATTTATTATTTATGAATTTAATATTGATTAATCAAGTGAGTCTTCCATGGATCATTATAGTTATATGCAATAATATATTCATTTTTGTGCGAGCATGAATCTACACAACACTTCGTATTTCTTTAAAAAAATTGTTCTTCTTAAAAAAAAACCCGTAACCTTCATGTGAGAATTGAAAGAAGAAACCTATGAGGTTTTTAGGTAGAGATCATCATTTAGGATTCAAAGAACCATTAAAAGTTATGATGAATGTTATGAAAGTTTAATGTTGTTAAATATATGTTTAACAAATAATGTATTCTCAGTTCATGCACATTAGAAGTAGGGATATTCTTACTCCTTGTAGATCTTGCCACATTTTATCTCTTTTAACTCCTACTTTAGATATCAAACATTAATCAAACTAATGTTTATAGGTTTTGGAGCACTTATGTGACAACCATTTTTGCTAATCCTTCTTGTAAATAAATCTCCATGAATTGTAATTCATGTAAATAATATATGGAAATCATGTTCCAATGGTTTTCTTTGGTTAAGTCAAATCCTTAGTTTTTGTGGGTTATTTTAAACCATTACAATTCAAAGGTGGTTCATAATTTGCATGAATTCAAGTGGTTTTGAAAAATTCCAATAAACCATGGTTTCAAGTAGTTTTCAATCATTTGAATAGTTTCAAGTGCTTTTCAATAATTTGTATGGTTTCAAATGGTTTTATTTAGTTGTTGTTACATCTCTTTTTTTAACTACATGGTATTACTTTCAATGCTTATTTTATCTTAGTTTTATTATTTCATTCTCCATTTGTTTCTGGTTTTCAATCATATTTCTTAATGCATATAATATGGAGAAACTAATATGAGAAGTGAGACAATTTGAATTACCTATATTTGCATGAACTTCTTGTTCTCTCCACCTCTGGCGTCATTTTCTCATCCTTTATCTAACTTTTTCCTATATGTCCTTTGTGGATGGAAATTTCTTTCATTTTCTAGATCCAAATCTCCAATTTCCCATGTTTATTGTGAATCCTTATGTAATTTCCACTCTCTGATATTTCTCTATGAAAGAATGTTTGTTGTTTGTTTTCTACAATCGAATTTAGACACTAAACTATTTTTTGATAGCAAAGGATCGATTAACCTATAGGATCGATTAAGCCCTTGCACTAGTAGAAAATGGTGAAATTAGTGGCTAGGTGACTAAAAACATTAGTCACCACATTTATTTCAAGCGAATTACTACTAAATTTGAGCAATTTTAAGTGACCCAACTAAGAACGACTAATTTAGTCTAGGGATAAAATATACAACTAAATAATAAGTGACCCAACTAAAAGTACTAACTTAAATGACTAATTTAATCCAAGGCTAAAATATATGACCAAATAATAATTGCAAATATATATGAATTAGTCATTCATGTTAGTAATTTTTAATTGTGTCACTTTGTAAATGGAAAATTGCAATTTTGAAACTGGAGTGTCACATTTTACTAAATTTTAACACTGTAGATGGATTCAAAGACCTCTTTAGAGGGATATTTACATCCATCTGCAGTGTTAAAATTTAGACATAGCGGTCTCTGAATCCATCTATGGTGTTAAGATTTTGAAGACCTTTTAATTGTCTCTAAATTTTAACATTGCAAATGAATTTAGAGACCCCCTTCTCTAACTCAAATTGTAGTGCTAAAATTTAGAGATCATGGATGGAGTTATCAATAGGAGATTAATTGTTTTAATATTGAATTTATTGTTTGCACCAATGACCTACATGTATAGTCAAATCAATATTGACATTTATATTTATTTGGTTAAAGTTTAATTTTGTGTTTGCACCAATGCCTTCATTATAATTTTAGTAAAGTTAATTTTTAGACAATTAAATATTTATATTTATATTTATATTTTTTGGTGATAAAGTTTAATTTTTAAACTTCATTGCTTCATTGTGAGTTCCTTTAAATCTAGAATTAAATCTTCATATGTACATTTAGTAAATAAATAAACATAACCTTACTTCATGTTAAAAGTGTGAGTTTATTTAAATATAGGATTAAAATATAAATAGATAAACCTAACATATACATATATATATATAACTTAATTGTATAATTGTTTCTATTTTTATTTTTTATCAATTTAATTGTTTTTATTTTATTTCTTTATCAATGTTATTAGGTGACTATCATGATTGCTATGAATAATCTAATCTTATCGAAAACCCAAACCCATTTTATGTGTTGGTTGTCAATAATCTTATGTTCCAGTTTCGATGAAAACGGGAAACCATCTAGCTTGCTTTGAAGTTTATGTCTTTGACACCTGCCTATGAAACCCCTGCCCGCGAAAACTTGACTATGAACCCCATTTCCATGAAAACTGATCATTCTTACCCCGTGAAATCTGGCTATGAACCCTCTCTCAATGAAAACCGATGATTCTTATGTGGTTAGAGATTTTTAAGGGTTGGGAAATTATATATATATATATAGCTTCTGCAATGGATAAAATATCATTGGAGAGAACTTGGAGGCTCTTCAAGAGGCAAGCAATAGCTAATTTGTAGTTGAAGTGTGCAACTTTGGAGAATTCACAGGTCAGTTGGGTTTGTATCTATCTTATGTCCATGCATTTTTACATATTTAGATTCCTATTACAATAGTGCAAAGATAGATGCAAATTTTGTTATGTAGCAGTTTTGTATATACCTTAAACCTTAGTATAGCCTGAACAAGCAGACACAAGTGTGTTAAGGACACATGTTAGTAAGATGCATCTCATTTGAAAAATATGATTCGAAAGTTTGAAAATGAAGTAGAGAACCATGGCAAGAATTCTTGGTTTTCTTTCCGTTTGTCTGTAACAAGTGTGATTACAGTGATTTAGGGGCTAGGAATCACCATAGGGTTTTGAATTTCATCATTTCAGTTTTATCTATTGTCTTTCTCAGTTTCTGAGGTTGTAATTTCCAATGAGCGGTCGCAGGTTTTGAACTTATGTCGCCGCAGTTGTTATCTATATTAGTTCCCACTTCAAATGCCCTAGAAAAAGATGTTGAATGTAACTGGTAGAGTCATTACTCCTAATACCTTGAGCTAAGCAGATGGATACCATTATGCTTCGCTAAACTTCAATTTGTGTGCCTTTTAAGGGGGGCTATTGTTTGACAACTGCCCTTAAAAATCATGACAATGTAACTTTTGGAGGAAGTTTTAGACAACCCCCCCCCCCCCCCACAAAAGTCATTAGAATTAAACTTTTAGAGGTGGTTGTTAAATGACTTCCTCCAAATGTTCAATTCTAATGAATTTGTGGGTAGGAAGATCTTTTGGTGTATTGAAGGAGGCAAGGGTAGCATGGATGGGTAGAAGTGAAAGGTTCGAGCATGGTTTACTGATAAGTGCATCATGGATTCATCCTAACAAATGAACGCCACATAAGAGCCAGATACATGACTGGTCCCAAACTTTTCTAGAATATAATCCACTGGCATAGAGGATCATAACAAAGCAACCATAAGTGATATAATAGTCCCCAAAATGCTTGCCATCCAAAGAAAAGTTAACATCTTAGATAGAAAGAAGTGTGACTAATGATCTAGAAAGACCTAGCCACTAGGATTAGACCCCTGAATGGCCTGATTTAAAACTCTCACCAGATATATATAAAAAAAGAAAAAAAATGCCTTTCACCAACACTAGTTGCACCAGCACCAACACCAACAACACCTTCATTGAAATCCCTCCATTACCATTTATTTACATACAGTCATTAAAACATTATTTTATAAAAATAAATAACAATTAGATTTTAACTTTAATTATTTATTATTCATAAAAAAAAATTTATTAAATAACCAAACATATTATTTATTAAATTGTATATTTATTAATAAATATTAAATTTTAATTAAAATAAATATAGATTTCCTTACATGTAAGAGTGTACCCTTACATGTGAAATTAAGGCATTCTAAGGCCCATCCATAAGTGAGTCTAACCTAAGATAGAAGTGAAAATATCCTTACCTTTGGCCTTTCTTGCCCTCTCAGAACTAGACCCATCAATAATTATAGACGTTATAATGGCCTGTTGTATTTCTTCCTCAGAGATTAACTAATTTGTCGCTAGCTTGAAGGGGATAAGGCTAAATTCCTCACATTTTTGGTAGTTGTTAAGTCCATGAAGCTTACTCACCTTTCATTAAGTAAAATAAAAATTGGTATATCTATGCATAACTTTAGAACCCAGCTACCATTGCAAGTACTAGATCGATAACAGAGGCATACGATCGATAGTGAAATACGCTACTAGATTTAGATCTAACGTGGTTCAAATCCAATTGGTGCTGCATCAATTTCTATAGATTTCATAAATCATTTTACATTATTTTTACATGGTGATCCAGGTGGCTCTAGAGACACACATAGGACAAAGAGGACTCAGGAAAGCTCAAAAATCAAAGTGCTTGGATTATGCTCGAACCAAATTCATTTTGAATATCTCATCGTCATGATCGCAGTGGTGTGAACGGTTCGTCAAACCGAGACCATATGCAAAAGTTAGAAGTGATCAAAGTTGGGTTGACTTTTGCTAACTAGGCACGCTTAAGGAGGCCACAATTTTGACTTTTCCGGAAGACGGAATCCGGCCAACTCCGGCCAGATTCAGGGCAAATTTGTGGCCTGATTAAAATGACCCCTTCGGTCAAAATCTGGATTTTTCAAAATTGGCATATTGTTTTAATATAACAAAAAATTAAAAAAAGGGGTGGCGGGCCACCAAATCTGCCACCCCAAACCATATCAAAACAATAATTTAGTGGAGGGGTGGGCCACTACCCTCAGCCCCTCCCACGAAACCTCCATAATATGTTAAAAGGCAGGAATTGGGTTGTGGACCAGCCCTTGGGGCACGGACCCAACCCAAAAACAATCCCAACCATTTATTGCAATGAACCACACACAAAGAAAAATCATGGAGGTGGGTACGGTGGGTAGGCCCAACCCAACCAAAAAATTAATTTTAAATTTATTTTGTTTTGCAATGTATGAAAAAGGAGTGGGCGAGGTTTGATCACCCGACCTCCTCCCTAATATTTGGATCTCAAACCAACTCAACCAACGGGTTTCTTGTGAAATCCATCAACACATTTTCTATTTAACATGCAGTTTATCAGTGCGCCCAGGGGGAAGGAGGCAGTGCATGCAGTTCGAGATAACATTTTGCAGGAGGGCTGAATTTTCACTTTGTCAGATTTTGACAAATTTTAATTGGTTTCAGCACTTCTCGACGCCACGAATGCAATGGCATTGTTCGTGTCTCCATCAAAGTTCTGCATTTTTCAGCCATTTTCAGTATGACGGTGGAACCATGATTGCTGCAAAAACAAAGAGCGAAACCATGATCCTTACAATTTTCTTGAGAAGGTATTTTTCTCCATGTTGTAATATAGTCAAGTTTACAGTAATTTTTCGTGGTTTTCCGCAGGGATCGCAAGGGAGAGGTCAAATTCGCCTTTGGAGTTGCATATTTCCAGTCCACCCATGGAGCAGAATCTTTGAGGAATCTAGGGGGAATCTAAAAGATCACTTGAGCCCCAGATTCTCAACTTCTCCGAATTCAAAAATTGGACAGTCGATTTTGCACTATTCGACGTCACAAATCTGATGGTGCATTCATATTTCTCATTCTCTCATTCTATTCTTTAGCCATTTTTCTAAGTGGAATGCAGGTGTCAACATCCATGTGCGAGCAATGATGCAATTGATGCTGTGAGATTGATGGTCTGAGGAGCTTCAGTAGTTTGACATCCGCTTCTTCAGATGGCCCTTGGTTGTTAGGTATATGCAGTGTTCATGCACTTCTTTTTCTATCCATTGTGCTATAGAGGTCCTTGCTTGCTATTTGATGCGGGATCCTGTTTCTTACTCATTTTCATGATTCCTGCTTGATGGGATTTGGAATCATCTGTGTGATGTACTTATTGTCATGATTTTTCATGTTGTTTTTTTGAGATCCCTTTGTTGTATGTTGATGGGATACTCATGCTTTCATCATGCATGTTTGCATTGAGATCCATTTTATGCCATGTTGGCAGGATGCTCACCATGCATGGGTTTGTGTCACACTGATAGGAGTATTTTGACTGAGATTTCCTGTAGTGGAACATATCTTAGATACACTCCTGCGTGAGGGCGTTTTCCTTGTATGATAGCGACATCATCTCTTATGTACATCATCACTATTGACAGCACTTAATGCAACGGCCTACACCATCTTGACATTAGGGCCCGAAGATGTAGCCCCTCCTGGACGAACTCTGTTATCAACGGCTTATGTTTTTATGTTGCTAATGATTGACATGTTCCTCTTCTTTACAACATGCACATGTATTCATTTATGTTCTTTTAAAAATACAACTTAACACATCACGAAAGTAAAAGGTCTTGGAAGGTTCCTTCGTCACAACCAAACCTAGATCAAGTGGTATTAGAGCGGTCTTTGCATTGATGTGAATTGCAAACGTGAACAATGGAATGTGCAGTGACAGAGAATGAAAAAGTGATGACGAGACCATGCTCAACATTTCCAAAAGAGTGGAAATCATGTATGAAACTCTACAGAAAGAGATAGAGGAAAAGGAGTGATTGTAGCTTCAGTTGCAAGCCATGGAAGAGGCCCTGGAAGAACTGAAGCATAACAAACATAATCTTCAAACAGAGAACGCTAAATTGAAGATGCGTCTACATGAAGAGAAAGAGGAAAAACAAATTTTGCTACGATAGCTGCAAGCAAAGGACGAGGCCTTGGAAAAGCTGCAGCATGACCCATGTGAGGTAAAAAGTAGTTCTCCATTTTCATATATGTTTCTTGATGATGATTTCACTGTTTTTGAAAATCATACCACAGGAATTGGCTCCAAACTATTGAAGAAAATGGGGTATGAAGGAAAAGGCTTGGGCATTAATGGCCAAGGCATTGTCAAACCCATCAAAGTAGAAGAATTACCCTGTCAGACAGGACTTAGATATGTCAAGAAAGAAGTTGGGGAATTTGCCACGATAGTTAGCAAACCACCAACAATGGATGATGAGAAACCCTTATCAATTCTTTCCAAATCGACAGAGGAGGTAAAAGATGTTGATTTCCTTTAGGATTCATCATCACATAGTATGATTCATGTTGGAGATGTGGAGATCCCAATTACAGGGACAAACATGAGGCTCCTTACCAGGATGAGGCACGAGGAGGAAAAAGAACTTGGTGATAATAACCAAGGCATAACTCAACCTTTAGAGGTTATGCACAGATGTCAATTTGTAGGCTCAAGATACATTAAAGGAGAATGCTCGAAGGTGTCAAATTCGTCCTAGACATCGTCGAAATCATCGAGGAAAGAGAATGATGGGAACACATCCCCATCATCCCATGGCAGTTTGCATTGTAGGGAAAGAGCTAAGGCAAGCTCTTATCACCATACTTACACTAGAGACAGCAAGGAAAGGTATAACCAGTTTCAATCTTAAAATGTTCATTTCAATTATAATCCTGTTAGTGATGAACGTAAAACATGACATCGAAAAACATGTACCTTTTGTGGATTACATAACCATACATTTTCTAAGTGTTGGAAAAGAATGGCAGCACACAAAAAGATGAGGCGTGAAAGACCCTCTCAACAGCATGTAAAGAAACATGTTAAACAGATCTAGAGGAAGAAGATGTATTGCAGTCATTATGATAGAAATGGCCATCAAAGAGCCAGTTGTTGGAGGCTCCATCGAGAGCAGCGCCTTAAAGACAGAGTGTCAGTATATGAACCAAAGGAAGCAATTGTTCGACAGGAAAAACCACCACAAGGAGGTGACTCATTCACCTTGATAAGTGAAAAATGGTTTCTAGACATGTTTACGTTTCATGGTCATGCTTTTGTAAATCATTTGTTGCATTTTAAAATGTAAAAGTGATTATGTGTTTCCCATCACTTTTTTAGTAACAATGATGTCTGGTCTTATTTGGTGTCGCATGTTGCACTGTGAAAGTGATGTCATGTTTCCATCACTTGTTAAAGAAAAACAATAGTGTTTGGCCTTATCATGTGTTATAGTGATGATGTGTTTTCCATCACTTGTTGAAGCAACAATGATATGTTGGTCTTGTTTTCGTAGCTGGGGTATTGCGTCCATCTTGTTGTAAACATGACCACCAAGTATGTGTTATAACTTGTGGCAAGTGTGGGACGTTTAGGTCATTAGTTGGTCATGAAAGTCAAGCATTTAAATTGCAAAACAATGTACTACAGGTTGCAGAGGTTGCAAGTATCGGCTCATCGCTTAAGGCTCCGAAGAATAAAGGTGAAGGAGATGGAAGCGACACCTTTCAGGATGCTTGTGATGTAGACAAGGTATAGAAAAGTTACAGATTACATTTCATGCTTTTGGAGGACCAAAAGCTCCTCAGTGGGGAGGATTGATCCAGGTGGCTCCACAGACACACATAGGACAAAGAAGACTTAGGAAATCTCAAAAATCAAAGTGCTTGGATTATGCTCAAACCAAATTCATGTTGAATATCTCGTCATCATGATCACAGTGGTGCAAACGGTTCATCAAAACGAGTCTGTATGCAAAAGTTAGAAGCAATCAAATTTGGGTTCACTTTCGCTGCCTGGGTAGGCTTAAGGATGCCACATTTTCAACTTTTCCGGCAAACGAAATCCGTCCAAATTCAACCAAATTCTAGGCGAATTTGTGGCCTGATTAAAATGACCCTTTCGGTCAAAATCTAGATTTTTAAAAATTGGCTTATTGTTTTAATATAACAAAAAGAAGGGGGGGGTGGCGAGCCACCAAGCCTGCCACCCAAAACCATATCAAAACAATAATTTAATGGAGGGCGGGCCACTACCCTTGGCCCCTCCCATGGAACCTCCATAATATGTTAAAAGGCGGGAGTTGGGTGTTGGGTTGGCCCTTGGGGCACGGACCCAACCCAAAAATAATCCCAACCATTTATTGCAACAAACCACACACAAAGAAAAAGCACGGAGGTGGGTATAGCGAGCGGGCCACCCAAGGCAGGCCCGGCCCAACCAAGAAATTAATTTTAAATTAATTTTGTTTTGCAATGTATGAAAAAGGAGGGGATGGGGTTTGACCGCCCGACCTCCTCCCTAATATTTGGATCTCAAACCAACTCAGCCAATGGGTTTCTTATGAACCCATCAACACATTTTCTATTTAACACGCAGTTTATCAATGTGCCAAGGGGGAAGGAGGCAGTGCACGCAGTTCGAGGTAGCATTTTGTAGGAGGGCCGAATTTTCACTTTGTCAGATTTTGACAAATTTTATATGGTTTCATCACTTCTCGATGCCACGAACGCAATGGTGCTTTTCGTGTCTCCATCAAATTTCTAAATTTTTTTGCCATTTTCAGTACGAAGGTGGAACCATGATTGCTACAAAAACAGGGAGTGGAACCATGATCCTTGCAATTTTCTCGAGAAGGTAATTTTTCTCCATGTCGGAATATAGTCAAGTTTATAGTCTTTTTCCATGGATTTCCACAGGGATTGCAATGACAAGGTCAAATTTGCCTTTGGAGTTGTAGATTTCCAGTCCACCCATGGAGCAAAATCTTTGAGGAATCTAGGGGGAATCTAAAAGATTCCTTGAGCCCCAGATTCTCAACTTCTCAGAATTCAAAAATTAGACAGTTTACTTTACACTATTCGATGTCACAAATCTGATGGTGCATTTAGGTTTCTCATCCTCTCATTCTATTCTTCAGCCACTTTTCTAAGTGGAACACAGGTGTCAACATCCATGTGCGAGCAATCATGTGATTGATGCCGTGAGATTGATGGTCCGAGCAGCTTCAACAGTTTAATGTCCACTTCTTCAGATGGCCCTTGGTTGTTAGGTATATGCAGTGTTCATGTACTTCTTTTTCTATGCATTGTGTTGCAGAGGTCCTTGCTTGATGTTTGATGAGGGATCCTGTTTCTTACTCATTTTCATGATTCCTGCTTGATGTGATGCGGAATCATCTATGTGATGTACTTATTGTCATGATTTATCATGTTGTTTTTTTTAGATACCTTTGTTGTATGTTGATGGGATACTCATGTTGTCATCATGCATGTTTGCATTGAGATCCCTTTTATGCCATGTTGGCGGGATGCTCACCATGCATGAGTTTGTGTCATATTAATAGGAGTCTTTTGGCTAAGAGCTCCTATAGTGGAACATCTCTTAGAGCCACTCCTGCATGAGGGAATTTTCCTTGTAAGATAGCGACATCATCTCTTATGTATATCATCACTATTGACAAACTTAAGGCAACGGCCTACACCATCTTGACATCGGGGCCCGGAGATGTAGTCCCTCCTAGACGAACTCCTTTATCAAAGGCTTATGTTTTTATGTTGTTGATGATTGACATGTTCCTCTTCTTTACAACATGCACATATATTCATTTATGTTCTTTTAAAAATGCAATTTAACACATAACAAAAGTAAAGGTCTTGGAAGGGTCCTTCGTCACACCTGGACCAAGATCACATGGAGTGTACAAATAAGGAAAAATTAATCTCAACCCTAAACGATAACAATTGAGCTTTTCCCATAGTGGAGCAAGGAGTGAATTCGTTCACAAATCATTGTCTAGTCTGCAGTTAGATTCATTGCAATCACCAAATTCTCACCTGCAAATCTTCCTACTCACTCCTTTGTTGATCTAAAAGTTGTGAAACTTCAGCAATTTGTACAAAAAAAAAATAATAATAATAATAATTGAAGAATTTGTGTGTCAGCATCGAATCCCCAGACTGAATGGTCACTACGGGAACTAATAACATGCAAGCCAAGATGGTGGGGTTTGGTTATTGGCTCATCATTATCTTTTCTAGTAATGAATATAGTATTATCATCCTTGATGGGTTTTATGATATTTCTGATTTTGAAGGGGAGCTTGTTATGACTTTATTTGACAATGAATTAGATACGGGGTTTCTTTATTTTGGCCCTAAGGCTTTTTATGCCCTCTCCAAGGGTTTTTTTCAACTGAGAATGAATCGGTAAAGGATCAAAGCAACGAGATGATTATATAGATAATATTAGGTGTATTTTGTGCCTCCTGGTTCATTTTATTGTAGGCATGGCCTTGTTAAATTCACAGTGGGCAGGTCTTGTTAATTTGATAGAATGATCTTGATGTTCATCGTCATTAGGGAAATTTTGAGGTCTAAAATGGACCTCCTAAGAAAAATGAACAACCAAAATAAACTTTATAAGAACCAACAGGATTCAAGATGTTGATGTCAACCATGGGGGATGATTCACAATTTTTGGAGTAAAAAAGTAAAAAGATTAAAAAATAGTAAAGTAATAAAACTACTTTTTGTTGGCTTAGTGGGCCTTGACCCAAGTTTAGTGTTAATTTATCCAAGAAAATCCATACAATATTGGCCCTTTCGGCATCAATCTGTGGAGCGCGAACTAAAGTCACCCGAAGCAGTATGGGGGGATGTTGGAACCAAGTTTTCGCACCCAGAGATGGTTATGATGACTTTTTGTATCCCATTTCCCTTCCTTTGCGCAAATCGATAAGCCCTCGAGGCTTATCAATATAACTTCCTCTTACTAGCCTCCAGACCTTTGCGAAGGTCTACGATTGTCTTTCGCAGACCCTAAACAGACAACTCAACCACTTACGCACCTCTATAATCACTCCTAAGTTTGTTATTGTCCAGATCGGCTTAAGTGTCTGATACTATCTTAGCATACATTAAGATATTCTTCGTGTAATCACATATTATTACTTGCATTCATATAAAAATGTAAAACATATAGATTCGCACATCAATATAGCATTAAATCATAAACCCAATATTCATCATAACATAATCGCATTCATTTATAACAGAAGTAAATAGATCAAACGTGGGTATTTCCAGAGTAGTATTCTTTATTAATTATTCAAATCTTCTTACAGACTCAAACTACCCTATGCACTCAATTGCAGGGGTCCGTGCACTCAATTGCAAACTTCTACCCTAGGCCTCTACACACACAGCTATAGAGCCTCTCTTCTACTCTAAGAACTTTCGCTCTTTCTACTAATGACCCATTAAATTCATCATCATCAATAATACTACCACCTTATACTCTTCTAAGACTCTCCTTTTTATACAATCCCATGGTCCATGGACCATGGGTAGATCTTCTAAATCTAACACAACTTGCATAAACAAAAGGGTAAAACCCTTTATGACATTTTACATCTATGCACTCCACAACCACAAATTGCAGAGACTTTACACTTTACATACTAAAACTTGGGCCTTCTGCCCCAAAACTTGGGCTTTTAGCCCAAAATTGACCCTAGGGGACTATATCCCAACAGGACTCCAACACAAATATGGTGACTCAACCTGAGTCACTCTACGAGTGTGGAGATCTTACTATGAAGACCTCCCAACTCCACTTGCACCACTACAACTTCAGATATACATTGCATAGTTTCCTGCTTGGCCTACTCCACCCGCTACTCTGTTGTTGGTCTTGCGCTATCTGCGTGGATATTTTGCTGTGTATTCTGCAGGCTATCCAACTTCTCCCCAATGGTGGAAGAGAGAACATAGGCCTCATCCAGCCAAAGCCCCAATCTGGCCTTAAGGATTTACTCTTTTCATTGTGCTTCTTCCACCTGCTCTTTCAGTTGCTTTGCCTCCTATAGCTTTACCAATCTCTGCGTTATAGCGATGGTGCGCATTGTCACTTTGACTTTGTTGGGTTGCTGCCACCATTCCCTTGCCTCGTTATTTAACCTCTGCAATTTGGGATCTTCCTGTAGACTCGTGAGGATCTCCATCGATTTCTCGAAGAGCGCAGTGCATTCTACCACCGCAGCATCTACTGCAGCAGATACATTCTTAAAACCTACCTCGCGTTGTTCTCTGACCTCTAGTGGAGTTGAAGGTTGTGCTGTCAACTTGAGCTCTGTAATATTTAGGTTTAGCTCAAACTAAACCTTGGTCATATCATTCCGAGCATCGTGCACACCTGCAGCCAATTTCCAAATCATGGCCTCCAATGGCGCCTCTTCTGGGATGTGCAGTTCTGGAATGGTTCTGCAGGCTTCTACACTACTGTTGTGGTTTGCTCATTCTTCTCCTGGACCTTCGTCCAGGTGTTTATCCCTATTGTTTTGTCAACGAACATCGGTTCATTGTTAACCTTCTGCTTACTGATCATGCTTAGTGTGCGCTTCTCTCGGGCCCTAAGTTCTACGATCACACATGCTTGCAGCATGTGAAGGACTTCACTTGGGACTGCAACCAAGTTCAACCCAATATTCTTTAGAGCATTGACAGTATCCTTGTCATCTTCCACCTCCACACTCAAAGCTCCATCCGGCAGCGTGACAGCCCATGGATCCAAAGAGTGAACCAACTTCGTTGCTTCAGTTGTTCCTAGTGCTAAGTTGGTCGATGTCGTGTTGCTCTTCCCTACACCAGCCTGCATTCGAGTAGTTTAGATATGCAACTCATACGGACCCATCTATATGGCGACCAAATATTTCTTCTGTTGTGCTATCATATCCTTGACCTTTTCACCAATGTCATCTAAGTCACCTTCTGTCAAGGTGATCGGGTCGATGGACTACTTAATGGCCTTGGTCTTTTCCCGCAGTTCTTCTTTTTCTTGTTCCCTGTTCCACTTCACCTGGAAGGGAGTTCTTTCCAGGTCTCCACCATCCTGTTCTAATTACCCTTCTTCTTCTGTCTGTGGAGAAGGGGCTTTTTTTCTCCTGTCAGAGTTGTGCTCTTCCTGCTCTGCTTGTTCCTTGGCAATGCACTTCGCTTCTACACATGCCCTCTCCTTAGTCTCCTTTCTCTTTTTAGCCGACTGTTGAATCTTCGATCGGGCCTATTCCTTCTTCTGCTTTCCCACGGACTTACTAGACTCGGCGAAAAAGTTGGACGCAATGTGCCAATCTACTAGCAAATGCTCAAGGACCGTTGTGATGGCATCATCTCTCGCTAGGTATGGTAGATCATACCACTTCTGATCGGGGTCCTTTCACGTCAAGATGTAGATACAGTGGAAGTTTGCTTTGAGCTTTGCATATCCCAACAACTACTCAAAGACAGTTGGTGATATTTGTGGCTTGCGGTTGATGGCTGCACAGATGCTTGACTCCATCAACACCCAAAATATTTTACTCTCCCTGACCCAGCCAGCATCTTTCGTGGCCCATAGTGAAGCAAACTTCGTTTCTTCTGGTAGATCTTTCGTGATCAGAGGAAATTGGTTGTCCTCCATAGTTCCCAAGTGACCAACACAATTGACAATAACAACCATGAGTAGTGGAACATTTTGTTGTGGTCCTATGCCTCCCTACAGTTCGTGAGGAACTCACTGCATAGGTAGCGTGCCCAATTGAATTGTACTCCCTCCGCGCATTGGGTTGCTAATGAAAGCACTGGTGTTGGTACCTCGTCTGTGCGACACTTCCTCATCACCTTGCTAGCCAAGATTTGGGTGGCCACCTTCACCGTGGGGTCCGTAATACTCGAAATTGAATATCTGTGTGACTTCTTGACAAGTTTAAACTTTTCCTTCATTCTTTCGGTGAGGTTGCACTCGCCCGTCTTTCCACCAAATTCCATGGCCAAATTCAGCTGTGAATGGGGTAGTAGGGTGATCCTATGGATCAGCATATCAGTTATATGGATCGGTTCTCCCAACCACAGGCACCCGTCGTGCACTAGGCACAACAACTATTTAATAACTATCAAATTTATGGGAGCATGGTGGTAATGCTACACCCATAACAAATTCAACAATCCTGCCTTTTCCACCCCACGAATCCACTTCACCGGTTCTAGTGTGATGACACCCAAGTCCTTGTAGAATACTCTCTACATGAAATTATTAGTAGCCAGGTGGGGGAACTGCTCAGTGTCCCCCAAGTCCCAATCCTCTAATTTCAGATCTGGGACGTGCACCAAGCGCGAACCTTCAAATGTTATATTTTCTAGCAACAGGGGCATGTTAAATAGAAAATTTCTCTCATTAGGGTCCTTCGGGACCTTTACCTTGCCTTGGCATGGAGGGATGTACTCTGGTAGATTTGAGATAGGGTCTACCCCCTTAATATTAATATCCTCTACACCCATATCAGTTTCCTCTGCACCCTCATCAGCCTCTAGGTCTACCACCTTGCCTTTCTCCTACGCGGTGGGCTTCTCTTTTCTCTGATGCTTCCTTGACAACTTGCGCACTGGTTGTGTCACCTTTTTCTTATCCATATTTGTCTTGGAAGCCTCTCCTACCGACATGGGCTTCATCCTAGGTGGCCTCAGTGATTTTAGTGCTGCTGCGGGAACCTCCATACTTACGACCTCAGGGGCAGCTCCCTCAGATGCCATAGCACCTTCCTACTTTTGGACTCTATGATTTTAGACATGAGGCTATTAAGTAGCTCCTAGGTTTCCTTAGGTAACTTGTCAAACACTGAACTAGACAAAAAATCCTCAAAAAATGCAGGGTTCATGCGCAACCGATAACACGACACATAAGCTCTCAAAATGCAAAGTGTTTTTCGTTGGGCAGCCATCTATAATTTATAGGAAAATTCGAATTCAAATCCGATCATTCCCCCCAAAATCCACTCATAAATGCTAGATTGGTGTCAGATTTTCAAAGATATCACTCTTAACTTCAGCCTTAAATGTCGCCCCCCCACTCCTCTTAGTCGTTTTCTCGCGGTCAAATCATGAACAGTGATAGTAGTGGTCACTTACTAGCTGCCCTGCACGGTCTCTCCTTCTATAGCATTACTCCCTTCACACTTATGTTGATTTTGTGACATTCTTCCATCCCGCATAGTCCCCCAGTCGGGCAGCTCTACAACCCAGGCAATGTAGTTATAGCCCCACGCATCCTTTTAGCTGCCTAGAGCGCTAAGACTGTGCTACCATCATATAGTCATCTGGCCGAATCCCGGTGTATGGCTTCAATCGGCTGTCATTTACCTTTCTGGGAAATGGATCTCCATTGAATTTCATAAGCTGAACTACTCCACCACTAGTAATCTCCTTGATGACATATGGCCCCAGCCAATGCATCTGAAATTTTCCTGGAAATTTATCAAACCTGGTGTCAAATAATAAAACCAAATCGTTTACCTTGAAGGTGCGCAGTTTGATGTTCCAATCATGCCATGCATTTTTGCACTCCTTCTAAACTTGCTAATGGAATCTAGCCAAAAATTTGTCTTCTTCAAGCTCTGTCAGCTGCATGAGTCTCTCTTCCAGGGCTTCACAATCTTCCATTCCTGTGAACGTTGCTATGCATAGACTAGGCACAATGTACTCCATCGGCATCATAGCTTCTACGCCATAGACCAGCCTAAAAGGTGTTTGTCCAGTCAGCTTCTTAAAAGTAGTTATGTAAGCCCATAGCACCACAGGTACGCGTGTGTCCCAATCATTCCTCTGTGCATTGCAAACTTTTATCAGCATGTTCTCCAATATCTTATTAGATGCTTCAACTGTCCCATTAGCCTATGGGTGATATGGCATGCTCTTTTGATGATAAACTTGGAATTCCTTCGTTAGCGCGTTGATCATTTCATTAAGGAAATGTGTGCCATGATCGCTCATCAAAATCTTTGGGCAACCAAACCTAATCAGCACTTATTCAAATAGGAACTTCATTGTTGTTGCCCCTGTACAATCCTTTATAGGTTGCACCTCTGCCCATCTGGTCAAATACTTAGTTGCGGTGATGATATACCGTCCACCCATCTTCTTTACTGGAGGCTGAATCAGTCCTACAAAATCAATTGCCCATTTTTCAAATGGCTACAACGACACTCGCAGATGTAGAAGCAGCTCATCCCTCCATGATGGCTTGCTCGTCCTCTTACATGTATCACATGCTCAATAAGGTTTGGAATCCTTATGCAGTTTCGGCCACCACAACCCAACGCGTAAAATCTTCTGCATTGATTCTTTTCCTGCATAATGTCCTCCTGCAGCACCTCCATGAGCTTCAGCTAGGATGTTTCTTCATTCAAACTCAGGCACATAACATCTCAATATCTCATCCGCTCCCATC
The DNA here is from genome assembly GCA_000404065.3 of Pinus taeda. Classification (NCBI taxonomy): domain Eukaryota; kingdom Viridiplantae; phylum Streptophyta; class Pinopsida; order Pinales; family Pinaceae; genus Pinus; species Pinus taeda. The sequence goes on along the minus strand of APFE031759912.1, from coordinate 176,077 downwards.
TTATACAAGTGACCTGCAATAAGAGAAAAATATGCCACGCGCACTACCAATTCCTTCTTTTGTTGACTAGTGTATCCTTCTGGAGTGGTTCCTCTAGTCAGAAAGTGTATGATGTCTGTAGAATGATTATCTGTGATGCGCACCGCAAAGAGCTTCACATCAAGTAGTCCTTCCTCCAAATTAGTGGGTTCCTCACATGTTTTAATGCGCAATATATGATCGAGTCCTGCATTCAATCGCTCTGGCTTCACAATGACTTCGAAATCATATTCCTGAAACAATAGTAGCCATCTGCATATTCCCCCCCAACACAGGCTTGTTGAGCAGGTACTTTAATGCAGAATGATCTATATACATATTAAAGTGTTTTTCTAGCAAGTAGTGTTTGAACTTCTGGAACGCATGCACCATAGTCAAACCTTCGCGCTCTGTCATCAAATAATTCTTCTTAACCTTAGACAACTTCCTACCTACAAAGCGTTATAGGGTGATCTAATTCCCCCTCACCAGCCTGTGTTAGTACTGCTCCTAGCGCAATACATGACACATCCACATGCACATGAAATTCCTTCTTCCAATCTGGGAATACTAGGATCGGTGTGATGACCATCTTTTCTTTTAACACATATAAGCTTTGCTAACATTCTTCATTCCAACAAAATGTAGCATGCTTCTTCAACATTTTTCCATCAACATGGTAATTTGGGCATAACCCTTGATGAGCTTTGGGTAATAACCAGTATGCCCCAGTGTTGCGCGCAGCTGTTTGACACTTCTTGGTGCCTCCAAATTTATTATGATCATGATCTTAGCAGGGTCCACCATTAATCCTTGTCTGCATACCACATGACCCAGCAAGATTCTGAAAGGAACAAAAAACAAACATTTCTTCAAATTTAGCACAATTTGATACCTTTGGCATGTATCCAGCATCAAGGGTATACTAGCTACATGGCACTTTACCATCCAAAACATCATCCAATTGCCAAAGTATACCTCCATGAAATTGTGAATGAAGTCCTTGAACGCTTCGATGACTACGCGTGAAAAGATCATCGATGCATTCTTCAGTCCAAAAGGCATCACAATATACTGAAAGCATCCCCACTTAGTTGCAAATTTCATCTTACTTCTATCTTCTATCACGAACTTGATTTGATGGTACCCCGAGAACCCATCAGTGAACGAATATGCTTCTTGTCCTCCTACATTATCCAACACTTCATTGGTGAACGGAGTCGGAAAAGGATCATGCACGCAAGTGTCATTCAGCTTCCGGATATCTAGGCTTATCCTTATTTCATCCTTCTACTCCTTTTCCTAAACTACCATAGGACTTACCCAATCAGACTCCTCCACTAGTTCAATGATTCTTGCTGCTAACATTTTGTCCAATTCTAAGCGAACCCTTGCTTTGTACCTAGGATTGAGGTGATATGGCCTCTGCTTCACAGGCTTCGTGTCTGGTTTCAACATTATCCTCATTACCCCTAAATCACATATAATCCCTTTCAGGTCTGAAATTTTTGTAGGGAACAAATCCTGATACTCGCGGAGCAACTCAGCAACCTTATCCATCATAGCATCATCCCAGTAGTCCCCTATCTTCGCAAACTTCAACTCTGCCTCTGTCCCAATGTTCACTTGTCTCATTTTCAATGGTGCAGTAATATCAAAATTCTTTATCTGTGGCCCCTCCACTTTGCAGTGACCTTCTGTTTCCTGGATATTAATGTTTCTCAAATCCTCGTCTTCCTCTTCAGCAGTCACATTGTAGTACTCCAGTGCATGACGCAGCTGGGTGGTCCAATCTGGTTGAATTAAATCCAAGGGATCCTGCGGTATTCTGAAGATCGTTGCTTTGACCTCCTGCACCGCTTCATCAATGCACTCAAATCCATCTTCAAAGTTGAATGTCATCAAGAATCCTTGTCTCAAAATATCCCATTCGTTTGTTCCATGGTGGAACTCTATCTCCAAGTACCAATTCATAGGTATTACATCCAAGGTGTGACAAAACAGATGCACCCACTCTAGTTGTGGTTCTTCTCCATAAGAATCAGTACATTTGACTAAGTGATCATGTGGATCCCTCCATCGAAGTTGTCTTTATGTGTACCCCAACATCTTGCAGGAAAAGCACATAGCACCAAGTCCAAGGCTTGGAAGCAATGATTCTCTGGAACTTCCCTTTCAAATGCATCCATAAATTTATCAATGTCAGTTAAACCATCACAGTAAGGTAGACTTCTTAACTCCAATGATACGTAGCGCAGTGATTTGGTCATCATGTTACAGCGTGGTGTAGACACTTCGTGTAATCAATTATGTTAGTGTTTCAATTCCTCATCTGAATCTGAGGTGCAGGAGCTCTCACGGTCCCATGCAATACATCCATCCCCTTTCAAATTCACCCAGTCTTGATCTTACATCATTTTCTTATAAATTTGTTCCAAATCATCGTCACTTTCGTAATCGCGGACTGGTTCAGTGTAACGCGGTCCTTCTGCAGGGTCCAATGGTACTACGACACGGAGTGATTTTATTTCAAATGACATCATCTGCTTCTTCAAATTGATCACTCTGTTCATATGGATAGCCCAGTCGATCCCAAGGAGGGCAGGGTAGGGATTGTTGTCATCCACAATCTTTATCACTTCAAAACTGGCCAATGCACTCGCACCTTCAATATCGATTGTCACTCCCTGTAATCTTCCCATGGGGATAATCTTTTTTTGATTCGCCATCCTCAATTGAATAGGATACCACTACAGCACAGGTATCCCCATTCTCTCCCATGTCTGTTTAGGCCAAACATTTGCATCGAATCCTAGATCTAGAATAACTTGGTCCATTTCATATTCTCCTAATTGTGCAGTGAGCCTCATCTCACACCCTTTTCTTGCATTATTCTTACCAATTTCCCTAACCAAGCATGGTCCCTCGGGAGTATTACTAGCACATTATTGATCAACTCCTGTAATCCCTTTATGGCCTTTCTATTGTGTAGTAGCTTCATACAGGTCTCCAAAAATGTAGTAAGCATGGAACGGTCCATTCCTTCAGACTACTTATCCTGACTTCCTAAGGTAGAAGCCTCAGCGAAGCTTTTCTTTTCTTCCATGAAGGTTTCCTTCGCGCGTTCCAAATCAAAGCCAACCTCCTTCTCTAGAGCTTTGCTAACCCATTCACCTTCTTCAGGCCACTTTCCCTTATCTTTGCCAGTTGTTATTTCACTTCACAGCACAATATTCACATTGGGGTCCTCTTCGCGGGGTTCATCCCTCATCATCTACAGGTTTTGCATAGGTTCTTGAGGCTACATCCCCTTTTTGCGCATCTTAGCTATTAGTACAGGGCAGTCTTCTGTAACGTGGTCAAACTGAGTGTAGTATCGGCACAACAAGCGCATTGGGTTTGTGCATTCTTGCACATAGTGTCCTAGACCTCCACAATTGTAGCAAATAACATGCCCCCGACCTCTTGCGGGTCGTCCTCCACCTCAGCCTCATCTGCACCCCTGATATCCTCCTCTCAACCCCCTAGCGCCTTTATCTGGAGGCCAAGCTTCTATCTGCACTTGATACGTGGGTGTTCTCTCCATCATTAACTCATAACTATGACAATTGTGCTCATCGTGGCCCATTGATTGGTAGAAGTTGCAAAAGAGTTATTGCGGTGTCTGTACAAATTTATGCAACAAGTGGCAATAATCTATCACATGTTTTCCAACTACCTAATAGATAGCACACCACAGTGTGGGCCCTTCACTTGTCCTTGCTTGAGCTTCTGGCCTCAGAGACATTGGTCGTCCTCCTACAACATAATTCATGAAGACAGGGCAATGATCTTTATCATGCCCTTGACTCTTACATTTCAAACACCAAACCCCTTCGTGCACCTCTGGAGGAGTCGCTCTATCCTTCTTCAGACTTTGGAAGTCTAGGCAAAGGTTCTACAACTCCACTTGAATATGTTGAACTCCTAAAGTAGCATCTTGAATTGGTGTCTCATGCAATCTCGAGGGCCTCCGCCTGGGTCCCAATATTTTGTTGTGATAAAGCAACCCTCGGATGAGGCAAGAGCAAAGCCACAAACCATTCGCGGTGTTGCCCATCTGTAAGATTCATGTTAGCTTCGTGAATCTTACACTTTAGTCTCTGATCTGGCTCCTAGGGTGTCTCGCCAAGCTTCATCATAATCTCCTTGAATCCAACGATGGATTGTGCTTGAGACTTGGGCCTGCTGAATTACTTATTCAGCGTAGTTTGAATGTCCACCAATGCAACCATCGGGTTATCAGTGCAATATTTAATGTACCATGTTAGAGCGTGTTCCTATAAAGCAGTGACCAATGTAGCTTTCTTCATTTGATCATCTGTAATTCCTTGGGCTTCCCACACATCCTTCATGACAAACCAAAACTGGTCCGGGTCCTCATTCTCCAAGCCCTTGAAAATGGAAAATTTCACTGATTTCACCATATTGAATGTTGGTGGAGGTGCTGGTGGTGTGGACGAAGGTGTATGCAGTGGAGGTGAAGATGTAGGTGGTGTGGGTGGATGCGATATTCATGGGAACCCTTGCCTTATTAACTGGACAGCGCTCTGCGGAGAATTTTGGGCTACTTCTTCGTCACTCAAAGGATGCTCAATCAGCAGGCTATATTCAGGCCCTGTTCCTTTTCTATCCCTAAATAACTTTCTGCTTCACATAGCTCCAAACATCAAGGTAAATGCATAACCCACTTTTCACACAAGCGCATTTTAATCCAATAATTCAAAGACCTTAGATACTTACCTCCCGATCCTTTGAAGAAGTGTCGTTCTGCTTCGCTATACCTAACCAAAGTATCAACCGCGAACTCTATCACAAATCCTCCTATGATACGATCAATCCAATGACCGACAGCGCTTGTGATCTTATCTTCAAAGGCTTCCAATCTCCACACTAACTCCGGGTCCATGCTATCTGACTGTCAAGCATCCACCTTCCTTGGTCATCTGCCAATTTAGCGATCCACTCATATAATTTGACCGGGAAGGAACATAAGAAAATTTTTTGCATATCTGTGTACATATACCTATCCAACCATTGTTCTTACGTTAATCTTGGATTCATGTTCTCTTGTGTCGTGAATTCGTAGATCTTTATATCCAACCAATATTCAATTTCCTTGTTAGTTGGATTCTAGTGATGTGACATCACGCATCTCTTTATGGAGATCTCGGTCCCGACAACGAAACCATTTGTTGGCTTAGTGGGCCATGACCCAGGTTCAGCATTAAGTTATCCAAGCAAATCCCTACATTACTAGCCCTTTCAGCATCAATCTGTGGAGCATGGACTGAAGTCTCACCCGAAGCAATATGGGGGGATGCTCGAACCAAGTTTCTGCACCCAGAGATGGTTATGATGTCTTTTTGTATCCCTTTTTCCTGCCTTCGCGCATATCGATAAGCGCTTGAGGCCTATCAATATAACTTCCTCTTACTAGCCTCTGGACCTTCGCGAAGTTCGACGACTATCTTTCGCAGACCCTAAATAGGCGACTCAACCACTTACACGCCTCTGTAATCACTCCTAAGTCTATTATTGTCCATATCGACTTAAGTGTCGGATATTTTTTTAGCATACATTAAGATATTCTTTACGTAATCAAATATTATTACTTTCGTTCATATAACAATGTAAAACATACAGATTCGCGCATCAATATAGCATTAAATCATAAACCCAGTATTCATCATAACATAATCACATTCATTCATAACAGAAGTAAATAGATCAAATACAGGTATTTCCATAGTAATCTTCTTTATTAATGCTTCAGATCTTCTTACAGATTGAAACTACCCTATGCACTTAGCTGTAGGGATCCGCGCACTCAACTGCAAAATTCTACCCTAGGCCTCTACACACACAGCTACAGAGCCTCTCTTCTACTCTAAGACCTTTCACTCTTTTTGCTAATGACCCATTACATTTATCATCATCAATAATACTACCACCTTAGACTCTCCTTTTTATACAATCCCATGGTCCACGGACCATGGGTAGATCTTCTAAAGCCGACACAACTTACAAAATAGAATGGTAAAACCCTTTATGACACTTTACATCTACACGCTCCGCGACCACAAATTGCAGAGACTTTACACTTTACATACTAAAACTTGGGCTTTCTGCCCAACACTTGGGCTTTTAACCCCAAAAATAACCCTAGGGGACTCTGTCCCAGCACTTTCTCAACTCTTATTTTCAACTTATCTCGCTAAGATTTTACTCAAATTTTCATTGGGAGTACTTGTTGTATGAAAAATGTAATTCCTCATCCAAGGGGTGCCCATGTTGCATACTTTTGATGAACCCTGCTACATGAAAAAAATGAGAAATGCATGTAAAAAGTGATTGCAATCACGTTTTTCATGTATTTCTCATTTTTCACGTAGCAGGGTCCATCGAAAGTATGCAACATGGGCACTCCTTGGATGAGGAATCAAATTTTGCATCCAACGAGTGTTTTCGCTCGAAATTTGAGTAAACGCATAGGGAGATAAGTTGAAAATACGAGTTGAAAAAATAGTTTTTTTCTTTTTTCCCTCTAAAATTTGATGATGTAATCTAATATTATTTTATTATTTCCACTATTATTTTATAATTCCCTTAGGAGGCCCATTTTAAACCTCAAAACTCCGCTAATGCTAATGAAATTGATGGCTTAGATGTAACTTATCTTGGGATGGTTGCATAAGGTGCTTCTCAATTTTTTATTATGATGGTCTACTGCATATGATTGTGTTTATAGTCATTTTGGTCATAGTGGGATCATAGTGGCTCCAGTAATCAGGTGCACTCCCTAAATCACCTTCTCCAAAAATAAGTTGTACAAAAGAAGGGATTGGGCATCAAGGTCAAGGGTCGGGGTTGGGTAATTGTTGACGTGCTAGACCTGCCAACATGTCAAGGGGATCTCCCTAGTAAGAAGTCCCAATTAGACCTCGGACCGTTTGGTTTAGGAGTCGTAGTAGTGGGTTTTAAGGTAATGCCTTGACCGTAATGTTGCACAAAGGCAAGTAAGATAACACTGTCAGTAGCAAGGGTGTGACTAATGCAGAGAGTCAAGGAATGTGTATGAGAGGTTCCAACACTTCGAAGGGAGATGAAGGTGAAGGTAAGTTCCATGTTGAAAGGGATCAGTCCCAAATCAGTTAGGAACACACCACACATGGACATGCACAACTTCCGGTGGAGCGGTCCACTCGAATGTGGCAGTCACAACAACAAGGTAAGATAACACGAACAACACTCATGGATCAGTCCGATACGAGTGTGACGGTTGATATAGCAAGGTTCATGAGAAAGGTCTATATGTTGTCTGGCAGAGTAGTCGACACGGATGGTGATAGCATTAACAACATATGCAACACATTAATAAGAAGATTCATATAATTGCATACAAATCATTTCATATACAAGTACGTAAGTTAAACAACATATATCATTAAGGCAACCGAAACAATCCAACTACAATAAAAACATATGCATGAAAGGTGTTGGCTCTTATTATTAAAGAAGTGTAAGTCACAATCATACAATACACCATGTAAACCTTCTAGCCCCAACAATGGAACATTACAGCCACATTTGCCTGCTCCTCCAAAGAGATGTACTAGCTTCGTGTAGTGGAGAAGCCAAGGCGCGTTACAATACCGTCCAAGCCTTCTTCAAGACAGTCTTAGTAGAAGCTTGGTTGACCAAAAGCCTATATAATGAGTTATGAGGGAATATTTATAGCAAAGGGTGGGGTGACTCCTGACATTCCCCTTTGTGACCGCTCAACTACCCTCATGACTCTTCATCTACTCTATGACCGTTACATTCACTCTTGACATTTGACTTACACTTGACATGACTCAACATTACAATGCACATGTACCCATGTGAACAATGGCTTGAAAAAGCCAAACTAGACACCACTCTAACTTAGACAACTATAGAAGTCCAACTGTTTGACATCCTCATGCTGATCAACAGTAACATATTGGTGCCAAGATTGGTAGTCTCTAATAGTGCCCATGTTTTCCACTGTAACATCCGCCTGGAACCTAAACCTTTCCTCCATGTCATCTGGGTACACTGCTTGGGCTCCTTTGTCCAACTCATATAAAAGAATGCACAACATTGTCCCCAATGTGGCCGAACCAACAACATACTTGTGCATGATGTCTGCACTGATAAGCAAGTCTAGACTGGTGGCGACATGCATCAACTCGTCAAAATATGAGTCAAGCTCCTATTGGACCTGTTTCTTGGTCTTCGCTTGGGTGAGAGTCCCAAGTGATGGAATCGCGTGTGTGTGCACCACAACCTCCATGCTCTTGAATACTCGTGCATGGCAAGCCTTTATGCCAGTGATGAGTTGCGGTAGGTCCTCATAGTTCCAAATCTAACTCTGAATACATGCTTGAAGCTCAATTGCATTGGCCCTCATCATCTTGGGCAAATGAAGCGGGGCTCCCTTGTACTTCATCTTCCATGCCTGCATGTTGTCAACGGCATCATGTATGTTCTTCAAGATGCGAGTTCTTCTCACACATCGATGCTTCCAATAGAGAAGATGAACGACTACTTGATGCACAGTACCGAACTTCGAGTAGAATTCTCACATGACTATGTCCAAGGACAATACTTCATCTAGTATTACCTTCTTCAGTTCAGCTTGGGCGAACATTGTCAACAAGGCTCCTCCCTGCTTGGCCACTTGTAGTTCCTTTGCCATTCACTCATTCTTAACTATCAGGAAGCAAACAATGGAGCTAGTGGCTTTGGCATACACTCTAGTTGCATCGGCCAAAGCAGATGGGTCCTTGTGCACATCGGTCACGATCACTAGTTCTTCAACTTGCACAGGGGATGTTCAGTCCTCTAGAATTGGTGCTCTGTCAGGCTACAAAACTCTATGTTGAGATTCATCAAAGTAGATGTTGCACATCTCTGCTTCCATCTGACCACCAAGGATCTGAGTGCCTCCTTGGTCATTCGAGACTTTCTCATCATCTGGATGTGTCACGTGGAATAAGTCGATCTTGCGGACAAGATAGACCTTCCTAGAATCTAATGAAGACCTAATGACAAACAAACCAACTAGACACTATCTTTCTCTAAATGTGCTTTATAAATAATGGAAAACAAATGTGTTTAATGCCTACCTCATGTCCAATGCAAGTTTGGAGATGCCTTCGCTCCTTTGATCCAAGTAAGTTCCTTCGTCACAAACCGGCAAGCACAAACAAGGCAAACGACTAAATAGCACCTAAATATCCAGTATTATAAAACATATTCAACATGAAAGTCAAGGAGTCCATGAAACAAATAACATAAGATACTTGTTGAGAAAAATGAGTTTGATTGTATTAATTCAAAAGGAGAAGAACCTTACAACCTTTTCCTTGACGCTGTACAAGCTCCTCCCAGGATCCAACAAGAAGTCTCCTCTACTTTGACAAGCTTCACTCACTCCCCAATGAAGCCAAAAAGGTATGTGATCTCTCCTCTTAAGCTCAAATAGGAAGTCTTGATTTCACTAGCATTTACCCTCAAAAGTTCAGCTTCTAACCTCTCTGGCCACTGACCCAATGGCTCAATTTATAGTGCAATGGAGATCAGTTACCAGCTCCTCCTTCAAAGGGATAGAGTCCTCCTTCAAAGGGATAGCTCCTCTCAACAAGGGATTAGTTCCTCCTCTCATGGGATGCATGAACCACTTGAAGCGAACAATCCACGTAACAAATGCTTCTAGAAAAGTCTAGAATTAACCTAAGATGAGTTTTTTAAGATAAAGATT